>VTPC01086930.1:0-10776 GCA_011009095.1 Ignelater luminosus | reverse complement strand
TAATTTAGAATGCGTATACTTACTGTTAGTTGATTTTATGATTCGCTGTGATGGCCATCTTTGTGATGATCAACATAATTTCATTATTAATAATTAGCAGAAAATCAAAAAGGAACCTTTACATTAATGAAAAGTAATACTTATTATGGTAGAGCAAGGATAAAACGCTCTAGAGCAAAATATCTGAAAAAATGGGAAAGAAAGCTCAAGCACTCAAAGTGGATGGATACCATAATACAACAACTACCGAACGTTCAAGACTAATCCAAATACAAAAGATAGAACACAGAAAACAAATGTAGCTAAGAAATACACAGCTCTCGAGCTTGTATCAGGGCAGGGGAATTCAATCAACTAAAAAAAATTAAAAATTTCTATAAGAGAGAAGAACAGATTCCTAAGAGTTATGAACTTCAGAAGCATAAGAACGGCATCAGAACGTTGCGAAACTCGTATGGGATGCAAACCACCCAATCTAATGGGATAATCCATGAATAGTGGCTTAACAGCAAACCGAGCCCGTCTGGAAGTGAAAAGGGTTACAAAGTAACCTTTAAAGCAAGTTCAGTTTAGAAAGCAAAAAAGTAGATAGATATCGGCTCAGACATTTAGTGGACATCCAGCTGCAAAATTCCAATTTAAGACATAGAACATATAAACTGTGATTTTAAATCTTCTGCGCCTCTAATTCTATGGTTTCAGCAATCAAAAAGCGATAACTGCCATACACTATAACATCGCGTTTTGCTGGTGTTCAAAAGAGATATAATGACCGGGGCCAGTGGGACAACTGCTTCAAAGCGTTTGAATATGGGGCGAACGTCTAATTCGTCACTTTCCACATCCTAATATGACGTCTTGATCGGTGACATTTTGATGTCTTTTTAAACGTGAATGCCACGTAGCATTTTTCTTACTAGGGGCAGTAAGTGTAACTGTAAGTCTTGTAAATCGGAATGATTCTAATACTGCTTAGTGAAGGGTACAAAAGTGCAAAGAATTGTCTCAGGGCGCATTAAATCCTGCGACCGGCCCTTGTAATAGATAACTAAATCATTCAAATGGTCCCCAATCAGCATGGAAAAACCAGAGCTTAAATTTAATTTAATAGAAAGGGAGTAACAATGCCCGATTATAAGCTAAGATTCAATCTAAAATACTATAACAACTTCGATAGGTGGTAGAAGGAATCCAGCGTTTGTCTCATACCTGTAACAACTCCGCATAGTGTCCGTTCGGTGAAGACGTCGGCAGTAGTCCCTCCCGGTCCCTAACCAGTGTATTGCACTGGGCCGCGTCAGGCACATCCGGTCCCCCGGCAATTCACCACTGGTGGTGCGACCTGTTGCAGCTGCTATTGGCAACCTTCGTTGTGGGGGGGGCGAAGGCCCAGTATAAGTGCCGGCCTTCTAGCCGGAGCATTCTGCGTTTCGTGGGTGGGCGCAGACCCCCGGATCCGGTGTCCCTTTCCACCCGCGTACGTCGTTGCCTAGGGAGAGAGGCGCTACTACGGGTATCCGTACTCCGAACGCGTCCCGGGCCGCGACGTAAGTAGATTTACGGCCCCGAAGTCCCCTTCACCGCTGTATCCGTCTACTCCTAGCGGCAGCTACCGAGCTCACCCCATACAACAACTTCAGTCACATAGGGGTCAACGACCTCCAATACAATAACTCGCTCTGACGCTATTCTTGGGCCGCCCCAACATCTTGTAGCGGCCATACAACATCTTGCGCCGACCAACCACGCAACTGAAGAAGCCTCCGACCAATTCCGACGCCCTTGGAAGCCCTTCTCAACACTTAACAGTATTTTCTACAAGCCACGCTTACTTTAGGTACAATTCAACAACCACCAATGCCAAATGCCGCCCAGCTCACGATAGCACCGGACGTCGCCACCAACTTCATGCTGCCAACGGCGCTCGTGACACTGTAACCTAGAAATCACCAGATCAATATTCATCCTACGTCAACGGTTGGTCGAGTGCCGATGAACGCAAACGATGAACGTTTTCTGCCTCGTTCTCCAATAATATTATATGCCATCTTCAGCCTGAAAAAGTCCCAGGGGGACTTATAAGGGGATTTAACATCGACATCATCACATCACCTGCAACAATAGATTTACAGTATTGTTTCTACAACCATATTCTATTGGAATTATTATCTTAGAAAGACTTAGTCTGACAACATACCGCTAGCCAGTTTCTAACACAGCTGTGATGTCTGACTACATAATCCGTTACAAACATCACTGCATGCCCTTTGCAATTTCCACAATTTTTGTTTAGATTTGATAAACGCTAATTTAGTGACACAAGAGCCATTGGTTATAAACATTTTTACTTGGTATGGTTAGATGCGTTTACTTTGTCGTTCTTGCTTAGTTACATGATGAGAGCCTATAAAGCGTAGCTGATCAAAATATTTTAGGAAATGTGGATTCACTTTTGGAGAATCGATGTCTCGCGGTGAATCAGTATCCACGTAAGATTGCAGAGCCTCTTTGTCAAACCAATTACCTAGTTGAAAATCCAAAACAGTCCAGCTCATCAAAAAGGCAAAAGAGTTCAGTACACATGTAAACATTTTGAGAAATCGTATGCAGAAACAACTACAAGACTCAAACATGAAAAATGTCAAAAAAGGTATATTCAGAAGAAGAATTAAAGAAACTGAACATTAATAACATGTAACATGTCTTCGGAAATACAATTCTGCAAAAGTTTGTTGATGATAGATCTCATAGTGTGTTCATAAAGGACGTAAATACCCTGGCTCGTACTGTATAGCCTGTTTTTATATTATAGAATTCAGAGCAGGTTTTGACCTTGCCTTTCTTTGCAGTGTACAACAAACATAAAGAAACTCAGGTTTACAACCTAAAACCAAAAATCACTACATGTATAGACAAATCAGGTTTGATGACACAATTACAGACCTAAACTAAAAATATTTATTTAGTAACTTTTAGTGAAACTTCAAAATATTCTGTTACAACAATATCATGTCAAAAAATGAATTCAATACAGAAACAGGCTGTTTATTCAAGGTTAAGTGATAGGGCTGCATGGGTTGGATGATCGATACAAGTTTAATGGCCCGGATTTAATCCGCTAACACCTGTTTAGAAGCGAAATCCTATTTGAGGATCTTAAGGAAACAGGACACATCAATCTGAAATATATGGGTTTACGAGAAGCAAAGGAGAAATTGTAAGAGAAGCAGAGACTACTCATGTTAATTGTATAACCGGATTCGACTAACTAGTTTGGTCACTAGGAAAAAGTCTTTCAGCTAAGATTCTAATTGGCCACTAAGCACCTGTCACTAACGTCAGGTTCTTTTCATTTTTATCTATGTGGGTCAGCTGATCTTTTTGGTGTAATTGAACTTTCAAAGTTGGCTGAATTTTGTGGGTAGTTGAGGTCTAACAATTAGTTTTATAAATTTTACTTTTTGAATATTGAATGCAATTTGGCAGTTTACTTTTGTCCTTGATGTCTAAAAACTTTAAAATACCGAGACGTGCAAATCTAAGGTTAATGATCAAATTCGACGCAGAAGGTTCAACATTGAGGAATGCCGATTTAAGTGCAATTGACTAAAAGTTTACTAGAACCGTATAAAAGCGATTCAACAGACTGGGCAGAAAACCCAAAAGTCTCGAGAAATCTAACACGATCTCAAATTTTCAAACCAATTTCTCTTTTAAATATAGGCAAGACAGGGATTTGAATTGGAATTGGAATTTTAATTTTGAGTTAAAATTCCCAAGATTTTGCAAGAAAACAGCTATCGGGCTTTTTAAATTTAAGATTAGGTTTCACAAAGATTTTATAAAGCTGAGAGATGATAATACTTTTGTATTATTTAATAATATTTAGTTATATACTGTTTATACATTACATTATTCTGAATAGTTCTTACAGTCTATGTATTCGAAGGTTCATCTTGAAATGTATTGCCTATGTTAATTTTAAAACCAATCATCAAATATTGTGAATTTCCGGCATTTTTTGCTAAATTTCTTTTAACACTTCTTGGAGAAAGTAGATACACTTGAGATACATTCAAGGAGAAAGTAGACAACTTTTCATCAATGCTTGGTGTATTTTTCATGCTAGATATTAGGTATAACTTGTATACTACAATCAGGGTACCACATTGCACATAAAGCAGAACCATTTATTTCTAGGAAATAGCCAATTTTTTCCTACCTACCATACATTCAGCTGTCATAGATTTCTTGCTTACTTTACTATTACTTCAAGAACTATCGCTAGCAAACATATAAAATTTCAATGTCAATACCACGAAAAACTCTGTGTTATTTCTGGTAATCTACAGTAAACAAAAGTAAAATCATTGGTTAAGCGTTCCTATACGTTGCTTTAATAGGAGCGTTGGCTTTTTCTCCCACATTTATAATCCATTTTTTGTAGAAAGAAACTTTAGTATACACTCCAGGTTGCTTTTTTACACCGCAATCAAGACCCCACGAGATAATTCCTATCAAAAGACTTCTATCTAACATAGGTCCACCTGAATCAAATTGGCAAGCATCTCTTCCACCTTTTGGGTGTCCTGCACAAAGCATTGTTTTTGTTACCATTTCCTTATGAATCCTATAAAGTTTTTGGCAGTAACTGTGATTAAATATTTGTACCTCTATAACATTTAAATTTTGTTGTACTATCTTTGACTTTGAGCTTTTTACACCCCAACCTAAAATTTTCACTGTTTTGTTTTCTAAGTATTTATATTTTTCTGCTGCAAGAGCTACTGGTTTTTCATTTTTCTTATTAAACTGTTGTTTCACTCTTATCAAACCAATATCATTATTCAGTATATCTTCATCATATTTTGGATGGTAAGTCCAAAGAATTGCATAATGTTTGTTACCTTTAGTCCACATGTTATGTCCTGCGCTGATATATACATCATCTCTAGAAAGATCCTGCTGTTCTATAAGGGTTAAACAATGTGCAGCTGTTATCACCCAAGTGAGTGCTATTATTGCACAACCACATTGCAAACTGTTGTTGGCTTGCATATCACGTTCCTTAATAACAATACCTGCCATAAAAGGGTAATACCCTGCTAGGGCTAGTCTTCCTCCTACTATACGTTGTTGGTTCGTATGTACTTTAAAAACAAAAGGTTGTTTGTTACAATCGTGTCTTCTTAAACCTTCTATTGCAATGCTTAGCAAAAGTAAAACATTAACAATTATAAGACTTACTAATACTGGAACTTTTTTCATCAATACTTTCTTAACTATTCATTTTTCATATTTTAGGTTGTAATTTCGTTTTGTAAAATCATTGCTGACATATGAATGTCACTAGATACTTTGATATCTGTAAACATACAAAATTGAAATTATTTGACATCTTTTGTAAAATGAAAAGAATCAAGCTGATTTAGAACGTAAAGCCTTTGTCATGTATAATTATTTTTTGTATACACACGTTGCAAAAGTCGATAATGTTTGATAAACGATACGGCAAGACATAAAAAGCAGTTATCTCGAATTATTGAGGAAAGGAAAAACGGTAGTAGCGACAACAGACGTTAAACGTAAAATACTTACTGCAATTTACTGCATAATTATGCTTCTTCCTAATGTAACCACCATGTATGTTCTATTGCAGTGTTGATTATCTCATTTGCTTTGGACCAGTCTTCCCCAGTTGTCTTTCTATAGTGATGTTTCGGAGTATAAATAGGTTTTTGAATAAAACTCTGGGAAACCTATGTTTTATTGCCATCAGCAATCAGTGTAACCACCATGAAGCTTCTTAAGCTAGTCTAATTTGATCCTATCGTCTTTTTTACAAAACTTTTTGAAGTGGACCTTTTAACCTTTTCTTGCGGATTTTACAGACACTACATCTAAGTTTTCTAATCGCAGCTTTAAGGTTTCTTTATAACTTTTTTACTACGACTATTATTATTTTATTTTAATCTAGAACAGAATGTTCAGAAAAAGCAAACTGGTGAATTTTGATTTCGAATATCAAACTTGTTCTCGTTTAGCCACGTTGTGCTAGATACATTTTTATAATTGATTTCTTCTAATATTAAAGAAAAACCCTCGAGTAGGAGGTTGAAAGCAATTAAAATACAATTATTATAAATTTTACAATTGTTTTACATACATTTTAAATGCACCCATTAACTTTACACCATAATTAGCAGACTCGAGTGGCATAAAACACACGCGAATGTAAATTCCCCTATTTTTGCTGCTTACTAGATTTAAACACTTTTAGTTTGAATACTGCGTGGTTTACAAGCTTATTTCGACTTAGAGGAAATTTTGCCATTATTTATCGTACATTTCCCTCGATTTATAACATCAAAAAAGGCGAATTGCTTTTTAAAAGTTTCAGTATTAGAAATTACCATTTTTTACAGATTTCTGGAGCTTTAAATATCTTACTAAGCAAAAAAGGAAGTTTAATCGATTCTTACGGTACATTGAGTAAAGAGTTTGTAGGAAAAAATTGCGAGAGGTTTTAATTTTAATGGAAACCATTTGTCATTTTACAAATTTCAGCTCATTTAACGTAATGGTGATTGATTAGTTTTAAATTAAATTAAGTATCTAGTTCTGCTTTTGGTGCAACGCGTTTTCTTCCCGATGTTCCCAGAGATACTAAAAGCAAAAAATGCGAAATTTATGATACGCCAATTAGACGCGAAATTAGTTTACCCTTTTAAAGTTTTAGATTAGTCTAACTTGAAAGATATAGTAGGTATGAAAACATGGTTACAATCAAATTAATTTATCTTCTGGTTAGATGTTACCTTTTTAATTGTTACTTACATAGAGACGTTGCTCCTATATATTTCTGAAATTCAACTTTGTATTGATTTCTAAAATGGAAAGCGTCTAATATATAGCGACAATAAACCAAAGTTCCATTCGGGCTGGGTTGAAGCTTTTAGAATGAGTGTCATACAGACCAATTTACATTCGGTGTAAGGTTTGTAACTCCTGAATTGAGGCGAATTGGACCTATGTTATATAACTCGTGTAACATTTTTTTTTAATCGAATAAGCTTTCATCTGCCAAAGTCTATCATAGAGCTAATAAATTACCTTAGGTAACCTCTTTACAACGCTAACAGTTATTTAAATTTCGTCTCCTTTACAACGCAGCTGCAAGTCTTGTTACATAAATGCAGTGTCTTTACATGCATCTCCCGCTTCAACTCTACCAATGTACTATAAGATACTACAAGTTGTTACAAGGCATTAGAAGACGTTGTAAGATACTACAAGACGCTACAATGTGCTGCAAGGTACTACACAGTGCTGTAAGGATTTACAGGATGCTAAAAGGCACTACAAGATGTTTCCAGCTGCTATAAAGTATGTAAACTTATACAAAGTGTTACAGTATATTTTCAAAGTGTTACAAGATGCGTCAAGGGAGCTACAGGATGCTACAGGGAACTACGAGATATTATAAAGTACTACATGGCACTATTATAATGTACTACAAATTGATACTAAAAGCTAGATGATGTTATAAGATATTATAAGGTATTCCAAGTTGCTATAAGGTATTACCAGATGTTACAAAGTGTTAATGATGGGTTATAGAAAAAGTATTTTATTGTAAGAAAACACTATACAATTATACCACAAGGAAAACGTCAAATAATTAATTTTTTTGACAAGACAAAATAGAGAGGTAATCGTCAAGGTTACAATTAAATGGTGACATAAAATATAAAACATTATGACGTCATATTTTTAACAGTTACAACATGCTACAAAACGCTATACGAAGTTAATAACTATTATAATGCATTACAAGTTGCTACAAACTATTATAAGGTACTACAAACTGCTTGCAGATGTTATAAGGTACAAGCTTCTCCAAGATATTACAAGGTAGATGCTCCAAGGTGCTACGAGCGGCTACGGAGTACTGCAAGGTTCTATAACGTGCTGTAATGTATCACAAGGTGCTACAAAGTTGTACAAGATGTTGCAAGGTACCTAAAGGTGCTACAAAATGCTCCGAGGTGGTGGATGTTTCAGCCTGTTAAAGGTACTACAAAAGTCTTAATGTGTTACAAGGTGCTAGAAAGTGCCAAAAGGCACTCTAAGGTCCGCAAGGTGCTGTAAGCTGCTACTAGGTACTAAAAACTGGCGATGCGAGGCGCTACAATGTGCTGTAAGGTGTTACAAGTTACTCCAGGTTGTTGCAAAGTGTTGTAGTTGCAAGGTTTTTCAAGTTGTTACAGCGTGCTGCAAGATCCTTCAAAGTGCTACAAAGTACTTATTGACGCTACAAGGTTCTAGAAGTTATCTCAAGCTGCTGGAAGATCCACCAAAGTGCTACAAGGTGACTGAAAATGCTGTAGGGTGCCGTAAAGTACTGGAGGTTGCTGAAAATTGATGCGAGGTGCTATTGTATCATAACATACTACAGTGTATTAGTTACAAGCCGTGCAAGAATAGAAGGTACTACAATCTTCCACTAGAAGCTTTAAAATACTACAAGGTATTAATTATAAGATAAAACTAGGTGCTACAGAGTATTGCAAGATGCTACAGAGTATTACAAAATGCTACAGAGTTTTAGAAGGTACTACAAGCAATATGACAAGTTGCTACAAGTTGGCACAAGCTGCTATAAAATGCTAAAAGAAGCTACAAGGTATTACAAGGAGCTGCAAGGTTTTATAAGTTGTTATAAGTTACTTCAAAGCGCTGTAAGCTACTACAAGGTATTACAAGGAGCTATAAGTTGCTAAAAAACTTTACAGTCTCTACAAGGTGCTAAGAGGTGCTACAAAACATCTCAATAAGTTACCATTTGCCAAAGGTCTGCAATGAAGAGATACGAAGAACCAGAAGGTGCTACAAGGCGCTGCAAGATACCACAAGAGTTTTCCAAGGTGTTACAAAGTATCGTAGTGTACTACAATGTGTTACACAGTATTACAAAATTGTGACGTAATATTAAAAGGTACCAAAAGCAGCTAGTGCTGTAGGGTATTACAGGAAACTATAAGATTCTACAAGGTTCTACAAGGTGCTACAAACAACTAAAAAGTACCAGAAGGTGCCCCAGGCTGCAGTACAATGTATTATTGTAAGGTACTACAAGGTGTTATATGATACTGAAAGGTGCTACATAACATTAAAAGCTGCCAAAAGATATTTTACAAAGTACTTCGAGGTGTTGTAGGGTGCTACAAACTGCTATAAAGTGCTGTAAGTTGCTATAAGGTATTACAAGTAGCTACAAAGTGGTCCATGATATTAAGAAGTACTACACGATACTATAAAGTGTTACAAAGAAGACAATGTGCCACAAGGTACTTTGTAGAATTCATTCGCCACTTAAATTTAATTTTGTGGTTCATTGCGAATCTTTCACGCTTTATAGAGAAGAAGCTGTAGGTCCAAGTCAGGTGTTATTAATATCAAACGAAGGCTAATTCTAAGGTATGCTCTTTTAAGTGTTGATAACAAGCACAGGGTATCTCTCTAGATGAGATGGGGAAAAATCATGATCTGCATTTATTATTACTCTGTGTAGTTAAAATCTTTATAATTATTTTTAAACATTAAATACTGAAGTTAATTAGTGTAAAAGTGGAGGTATATTAGTTATAAATTAATTAATAAATAATTTCTTGGACTAATCGCTCATTTAAAGAATAATATATTGTTAATTCATTTTCTTTTATTTATAGACGTTTCTAAACATCATGTATATTGTTAGTAATCTATATTATTTATACATAAACAGTTTGATCTTATAGGCTATGGAAATAGGTTAGTTTTGCTTAATTATGCCGAGGAGAACTAAAGATTACGATGTAACTATAATAAAACTATTGAATAACATCTAATTTGTAGGTTTACACGGAATTAAAACTTAAAAAATCGATGTCATTCCTAATAAAACTAGAATTTCGGTAATAAGCTTAATAAGAAAAGTTGGTAACTACGTTTGACTTAAGTCATTTTTGCACTAAGCATGTTTTTCTTATTTCTTCAAATAACAGTGATATTCGAGGAAAGCCTCTTATCTGTTACACTCGGTATATTAAATAGAATTTGAATATTGTTTCATTCAGATTTATTATTACATTTGTGAATTAAAGGTAAATAAGATATAGTTTTATATTTTGAATTTATTACTTTTATTAAACTAACTAACTTGTTTAATTCTTTGCCTTTGTTTTATTATAGTATCTTTAAAAAAATCTAGCAGTAAAAACAAAATCATGAAAAACAACGTTTTTTTATTCAAACCAGCACCCATAAATCTTCGTCAAATTCAAGCTGGTTCTTTATTTGTAGATTTTTAGGAGGGTTACATTTAATTTTTATCAAAACTGCTAAAATGCTTAAAGACCACAGGAGAAAAAGGAAACAAAATAATTAAAGATAAAAAAGTAGCGTAGAATTTGAATACTCGGAGTAATCCTGCAAGCAGATGCATGAATTAATTTAATCCGCAAGAGTACATTGACTTAATTAAACGGTTAGAAGATTAAATTGAGCTTAAAATGAATTATCAGCCTACAACTTCTGATTACCTTTTTACAAGGAATAAACGTAATTCCTTCTAATTGTCATTCTCTTTGTGAATTATTTAATAAATAACTCCAAATAATCTAATTTTAGCTCAACAGACGTACGTGGAAATTGATAATTTCCTAACTAACTAAAATGGTTTTTGATCAACGAGTTTCGACTAGAAAGCTCTTATTACACGAACCACGAATTTTC
>VTPC01086923.1:0-10690 GCA_011009095.1 Ignelater luminosus | reverse complement strand
CTTTATAAAATCTTTTTAGATACCTTTTCACAACAAACTTTTCAAATTTTTTATTTATTAGCAATCTTAGTTACTTTCTTTTAAAAAATAATTTTTAATACTTAATGCAAACTGTTGAGTATTATTACTAAAAGTAATAAAACATATTTTAAAGAAAAATATGTATAAGCTTAACGTAAAACTCATTCGATACATCAAACTGTCAATCTTTTCCTTCCTTAATTTTCCACAGCCTAAATATTTGATAGAATAATTTAGTAGCTGTAAACACCTTGTTGCTCGTAATTCTAATTTCATATGGATATAATTTCAAACTGGAATTAAGTCTAAGTTTGCCTTTAGCAAACGAAAGCCGGTTGTGAGGAAGTTATTGTGATCCGGTGTTTTAATATCCGGTCCTGTAATTGATCCATCCTGATGTAAAATTAGATCTGGTGTCCGATTTTACGCGACATTTTATTAAACGTTTAAATCTGATATTATCACAATTATCTTACGATTAATGCGTTTCGTAAAGTTTCTCCCCATTTTACTTTTTCCTTCGTTTATTTTTTGGTTTCAAATAAAAAATACACATACCGTAATATGGGTAAGGATTACGTCAACCCTTTCTTAATTATGTAGTAAACTCGAATAGTTTCTATTAAAAGGGAATTTTTAATTAAGTTCACAGGAAGTTTCTCAGTCAGTCAATATTGTTTTAACATTTAATTACCACCTACGTAACACCAACGACCCTTTTACTTTTTTAAACCCACACACGAGTCACCACTGTAGTAAACCTTTTGTGTTAATCCAAT
The DNA here is from genome assembly GCA_011009095.1 of Ignelater luminosus. Taxonomy (NCBI): domain Eukaryota; kingdom Metazoa; phylum Arthropoda; class Insecta; order Coleoptera; family Elateridae; genus Ignelater; species Ignelater luminosus. Next base: position 9,890 of record VTPC01086923.1, on the reverse strand, counting down.
GATCTTTAAACTTCGAAGGTATCTCAGCTACTTCGTAAATTACGAAATAGCTGCTGCACAGGAATGAATTAATGAGTGGGAGTGGAAAACTTTAATTAAAGTTCACCCCAGAAACAGAGAAAAAACAACACACCAACAACAACAACAACAAAATAAACAGAAGTTGCGAAAATCTGCAAAACTCTTAAATTCACCTCACGCGTAAAGATTTTACAATAAATCACTGGTCGGAAAGTCGTAACTCCTGGACGTTCCACCTGGGTTTGTTAATCTACATGGACCGTTTAAGGTAGAAACTAAATTAGATTAAAAGTGTCACAATTACCCAATTATATGAACGTTATACTTGATTAAAGTTGTGTTAATTTTGTGTGCTGAAATAGTTCGTTTAATAATGTAGCTGCCATTGTCATCAACGCAGAAACTGCTACACATAAATATCTAGAAGCTAAACTTATATACATGGAAGTATCATAAATTATTAACAAAGTTATAGTTAACAAAATAAACTAACTACACACTTGGGTTCGTATATAACTTTAGGGGAAAGTAGTTAATAAATTAAGTAACATGTAAAGACGTTAATACTCTACGGAATTTATTCAATATGATTTGTAGAGTCGCATCTAAATTATTATAGAGCAAAGAATTCTGAATTTTGTCAGTTTTCTTCATCATTAATGTGCTTTATTTTAGTTAATCAAAATATATCTAAGAATTTGCATTTTCACGTTTTGTAAAGTTAATTATAACTGTAATGTATCTTCCAAGGTCGAATCTGTCGGCATCTCTGATAGCAGCATGAATAGTACTGAAAAGCAGCCGCAGTGCAGTAATCTTGTTCTATTTTCTAGTGGTTCAGGTTTCATAGAGAGCTTTATTAATGAAATATCAGTGTATATAAATAAAGAAAAACTAGAGAATGCACTCTGTTGCCTGGAGAATATTACAGAAACTACCGTCTAACATACCCGTGTTTATCCAGGACTCCACGGTAAACAATATCAGATGTGCAGTTAGTTTACAATCTAATTAAGATGATTATAGAAGGTAAAGTTTAAACGTAAGATTTTATTTTTCCGTGTCAGATGGAAACAGGTATTGCTTATTTACAGCATTCTAAATTTTTAGTTTGTCTAACATACATGAAACTTGTTTACGAAATTCAAAAAGGTAAAGTAACTGCCTTTTCTAAACAATTCTAATTATCAATAGAGGTTTGATTGTAAGCACAAAGAAAGTTAATATAATAATAATAATAATAATAATCGCCTTTATTAAAAATAATATAAAAAGAAAAATACAATATAAAAAGAAAAAGAAAAATACAATATCTACAGTATCTGGCGAAATCTAGCCACTGGCTACTTTATTTAACCAGGAGACTACGCAAAATATATAAAAATAGCACATAAAGATTAAATTAATTTGTTCTGATTTAATTTGTTCTGATTTAGGTAGTTAGACATACGCATGGTGGTTATTGCAGACTCAAAAAATGATTTTTTAAAGAGCTTTTAAATCTATTTAGACCAAGATTTTTTATGTGAGGGGGAATCGAGTTATATACTGAGACAGCATTATAAGTAAATCCTCTGCGAAACAAGGTTGTTGAATGCTGCGGTATTGTGAGCATACCTTTATTACGAATGTTTGCAGAATGAATTTGAGACCTAATGACCAATGTGTCAGAAAGGCTAGCAGATGGCTGCATGGAAGTTAATAGAGCATGTGTATACGAACCCAACTGGTATTTCCAACGATTTTCCATTTTCAGCCATCTGAGCTCGCTAATGCTATTAGATACATGATCATATTTCCGTAGATTGCAGATGAATCGACAACACCAGTTTTGAACCTTCTGTATGCGATTTCTATCATACATTTCTAAGCAAGGACCATAAATAAAACTGCAGTAATTAAAGTGCGATAAGACTAAAGATTCTGTAAGCATTTTCTTTTAAGCAGAGTTTAAAATATCACGATTTGCGTATAGTAGTTTTAACGAGGAATAGGTTTTTTGCAATAGTTTTGTAACGTGTAGCCTAAAACGTAGTTTAGTGTCTAATATAATACCGAGATTTCTTGCAGAGTCGACTACTGGTAAAAGTTCGTTATCTATATTTATGTTGAGATTTAAATCTGGTGCTGTAATATTTTTTTTGTTACCAAACACTACTAGTTTTGATTTACTCGTGTTAAGTTTTAGGTTGTGTTGCATTGAAAGGTGCTTAATAAGAGTAAGATCACTGTTGATGTCTTCATAAGCTTGAGTTCTATCAGAAAAGTTAAATGATTTATATATTTGCGTGTCATCAGCATACGCCTGAACATTACAATGCTTCAAGGAATTTAAAATATCAGAGGTATATATAATAAATAACAGAGGCCCTAGAATAGAGCCTTGAGGAACACCGGAAGTTAATGAATATGATTGTGACAGTTGCTCGTTAATTTTAATTATCAGACTCCTGTCGGATAGATAGGACTTTATTAAGTTGACTGCATTATTGCTGAAGATTATGACTTATTGTATCAAAAGCTTTAGAGAAATCGAGCAGTACGAGAACGGTTATCATGTGCCTATCAGTTGCGCTTATAATATCATCCGTGACAGTGGCGAGAGAACTAGCAGTACTAAGACACTTCCTAAAATCGGATTTACATACGGATAGTATATTGTTGTTGTTAGAAAAGGCATCTATTTGTTTATATAGTATCTTTTCAAAAATTTTAGAGATACACGGTAAAATGCTAATTATTCTTAAGTCAGAGTAACTACTTGGATTAGAAACTTTAGGTAGTGTAAGACCGATGGCCTCCTTCCACGCCGACGGAAAGTAACAGAACTCAATGCAACAATTAAAGATGTGAGTAATATATTTATCGATAAAAGGACTACAATATTTTAGCATTATGAGCGTAATGTTATCTGAACCAAGAGCGTTAGATTTAAGACTAAACAGAGTTTCATGCACCTCTTCTATTGAGGTAAGAGAGAAATCGAAAGTTTGGTTGCTGAAGTGCCGAATATTTTGATAATACTGTATTTGTGTATCGCAGTTGGAAGTTCGAGTTAGGGTCAACTAAGTTACTTGGCACTGTACGTTGCTGTGAAAAACGAATATTTAAATCAGATAAGGCAGACCACATCTTACGCGAATTATTTTCCGTTGCGAGTGAATTAAGATAAGCCCTTTTTTCACGACGAATGGATGATACCGTAAAATTCCGAAGTTCTTTGTACCGATTCCAGTCCGAAGGGAGCCTAGTACGCTTATATTTCCTCAATGCACTGTCACGCTCCTTCATGATTGCCTTTAAATTATCTGTTAGTCAAGGGGCCCTAGGTTTAGTGACCCGTGCCTCCTTAACAGGTGCATGTTTATCAATAACAGTTAAGATAAAGGCCATGAAAATGGAGATTTTATTATCAATATCATTCTCGCGAATCATTTGATGCCATGGCAGCGACTGTAGATCTGATAAAAATAGATTGTAATTAAAGCTACGAAAACATCTAAATTTTACAATTTTAGGTTTAAATTTGTTTGTCTCTATTTTCAAATTACAGAAAACTGCTCTATGATCAGAAATTTCATTAGCTTCGATTGTACCTGAATTACTAATAACTAAATTACCGCTAACCAAAATAGGGTCTATAAGGGTGCTGGACGTATTTGTTATTCGAGTAGGTTCATTTAGTATTTGTGTTAGATCGTATGAGTTAAAGCATGTATTTACTGGATTATCGACATTAAAGAAATTTACATTAAAATCGCCCAAACAAATAAAGTCATCAACTGTGGGTGTAATAATAGACAACATCTCGTCCAAATTATTTACAAAGTTATTTATGCGGTTACCGGGTGGTCTGTAAAGTACCCCAATAGCAATAGCTTTTGCGTTCAATTTGATCTTAACAAATAAGTATTCAATATCATTGTCAACTGAAAAATCGAGAGAAATTTCTTCACAGTTTAGGTCAGCTCTCACATATATGCCTACCCCACCCCCTCTGCTGCCCCTGTCCTTTCTAAAAAACTGGTAACTAGGTATGAAAACTACTCCTTCAACCACATCCTCCGACAGCCAGCTTTCACTTACCGCAAAAACATGGAAATTATTGTAATTAATTAAATTTACTAAAGAATTGAAACCAGTTCAACAGGGATTTGTTTAGACATGTTGTAAATTGTAAATTGATTTTAGTTTTGTCCTTCATGATTTTTATTTTTTCTTGGTTTCTGAGCTTTTGAGTCACTTTCCTAATCTTGACAACTATAATGGAACCGATAAACAATCAATAACATTAAATTAGGCAGAGACGCCAATAATTTATTACCACTTACATCGGTAATGAGTTATGCCAACCGACGACGCCTAATTGATTTGTTTGATAATTCAAAGTTCAAACATATGCACTTTGTACTTGCATTGCGTCTAGCAGCTGGATTATTAAGTACAAATTGACTTAAATAACAAAAATTACTAAAATGACATTCTAAGACGTAATGAAAACTTCAAGAGCGTAACAGAAAATACTAAAAACAAAACATACTTCCAAATGTACCGAAATCTAAAGTTATTAAGATTACAGTGCCTGTTATTCATGTGGAAGAGGGTAGTAGAACTGTTGAAGCTCATCCAATTTAAATAGTGGGAATCTTTCCTTTACACAGAGAAGTCACGTCGGAGTACTTGTCCGCTGATATTTTATTTGGGTACAAGTTTAATGGTTGTGGTGAAGCATCATTCCAAACTCTTTTTGCACGTGGCTTGCTTTAAAAAAATTATTTTTTGTAGCTTGGCTACTTTGAGCTACCGTCAGTTCTTACAGCTAACATTCACAGTTCTTTCAAATGTTTCTTGTAATCTAAGTAATTACGTGTTATACTCAAATGAATGCACACTATAAGGTTTCTCTCTTGCTTGCTAGTCATTAAAAATGACAGACGAGTCGCAACGTTTACTTAGTGAATTGGATGATAATGTAAATGTGATCTTTTGTTGTTGTACGATATGGGAAATGCGACTGAAAGAAAAAGAAATGATGTTTACTAGAATGAAGGGAAGATTTCGTTGAAAAGACCTTTCCAAGTATCCAAAGAGAAGACTAATCTTAAAGAAAGTAATAGTAAAAATATAGATGAATTAAAGAATATTATATGCTACAAGTGTTTTTCCAAGGGCCATTATGCATCCTCGTGTGGGAGTCCTGTTAAATGTAATTATTGTAAAGATGAAGAACACATAAAACGCAGTTGCGCTAAATTGAAAAGGGTATCTTTCCAGTAGAAGCAGATAAATCCGATTCTTTCAAAAAAAATTTAAAAATAGTGAAAGTTAACGACATTTAATTTCGTCATCACTAGTAGATACAGAGAGCTCAATGTGCAACATAAACAAATTTATAATACAAAGAAAAGAAATTAATTTAGGACCAGAATGTATAGATCTTATTGGTTTTGGTGGTAGTGATAAGATGATTCGTACCTTAGGAAGTGTCAAGGTGAAACTTGAAATAGATGGAGTATATATGATTGAATTAATTTTATATGTTCATAGTCACGGATGGAGCTCATAAAGTGGATGTTTTAGTGGGCAGGTCTTTTACAGAGCGTCCAGAAATTGCCTACATGCGAGTGGCTGATGAATTTGTCATAAATTGGAAAGAAAACATTTTTACCAATGAATCAAATATAAACTTAAGCAAAACCCCAAATAATTGTTAAAAATTCGCAAAGAACAGGTCCAAAGAAAATAAACCTAATTGAAAGAGCAACAGATGGAGGAAACGTTTTAGTCTCAGTTGCACATTTTGCATCAGAAGGAAAATACATTAAGAAAATCAAGAATTTAGAAAGAATTTTAAATTTATGTGAGAAGGAATTATCTGAGGAACTAAAAAAAAAAGAACCTATTGTACAAGAAATGATTAAAACTAATGAAGACGTTAACCCCGCAATAAAGAAGAAACTGGTAAATTATGTGATCAATTTCAAGATAACTTTACGTTGAATTTATCTGAATTAAGCAGTACAAATCTTATGACAGTGGATATAGAAGACAATAACGTACTTGTTAATAAAAAAACCATATCGCGCAAGTGTTCAGAAAAGAAAAACTATATCAGAAATTGAGAATAGAGAGCAATTCCGAATGTAGATGAACAATTTGAGACACTGTCTAAGGCAACATTGTTTTCTAGCCTGGACCTAGCTCATGGTTATCTGCAGATTCCTTTAAGTGAAAGTGCTAAACCTAAAACTGCCTTTATTACACCGGATGAGACGGGCCAATTTAATCGAATGATGTTTGGACTAGTTAATGCTCCGTTTGAATTTAGTAGACTGATGGCATTAGTGTTAGGACATTTAAGAAATAAAGTGGTATTAAACTATTAATACCAGCAACATCTTGGAAAGACATGTTCCATAAACTAGTTTGTATTCCAAGCTTTACAAGACGCTAATTTGATTTCACGCGTTACAAAGTGTCGATTTGGTGTTAAATCGGTAGAACTGTTAGAGTTTACTATTTCGGGGCAGGGAATGTCTCCTAGCATTATCAAATTAGAGCTATTTCTAATTTTCAGGCACCTAAGAATGTAACAGAAGGCAGTTCTTGAGTTAGAGTAGCTTCTTCCGACAGTTCGTTAAGAATTATGTAGTACGCGTTAGACCTCTGAGCGATTTGACCAAGAAAAGATGCAGTTTTTATATGGAATCAAGAACAACAATCTTCTTTTGAAGATTTGCGACAAGCATTGATTACGGCTCCTGCTCTTCAGCAGATAAGAGGGAGGTACACACAGATGCAAGTTGCTTGGGTATAGGAGGTGTTTTACTTCAATCTAATAATATCGGAGAGCTTCGCTCAGTTTATTATGTATCAAAGGAAACTACCAATGTTGAATCCCGTTACCATTCATCAAAATTGGAATTAATGGAAATTGTGTGTACTTTGGAACGGTTAAGAAATTTTCTTATCAGTATAAAATTTGTTGTTGTTACGGATTACCAAGCTTTAATATATTTGCATACACACAGAACAAAGAATCCTCAATTAGCTAGATGGAGCTTGCCTATATAAGAATTTTATTATGAGATTAGATAAAGTCCTGCTAGTAAAATGAAACACGTAGCTGCATTATCTAGAACATCAGTTGAAGAATCGAAGAAACAATGGATACGATATATATAAGGATAAACTAGAAGTTTTTACTATTATGACCGAGAAAGACCATATTTTGGTTACTCAAAGAAGTGATCCAGAAAAGGTATTTGAAGAAAAGATGAAAACGAAAAATCAGCTGAAGAAAAAAACAACTGAGAGGATACTTATTAGATAAAGAAAGACTTTTAAAGAATGTAACTATCGAGGGAGGCAACAGAATACTTTATGTGATACCAAGATCTGTAAGAAAGAGCATAGTAGTAAAATTTCATAATTTGATGGGACATTTTGGTCTTGATAGAACTATGGCAAAAATTATGGAAAGCTGTTAGTTTCCTAGAATCAGAAATTACGTGAAACACCATATTCAAGCTTGTGCGGAATGTTTGATAAGCAAGATCCCAGGTGGTAGGTTACTTACATTTACTTCCTGTACCTAACCGACCATTTAAAAGAGTGCATGTAGACCAATTAGGTCTACTTGTTTTGAGTAGGTCAAAGAATAAATTTATATTAGTTATCATTGATGCAGTAACGAAGTTCTGTATATTATCCGCAATACCCAATGTAAAAATGAAACCTACACTTACTTGTTTAAAGAAATTTATGAGTCAGTATGGTACGCCAGAGAGGTATGTCACCAATAGAAGAAGTTGTTTTACGTCGGAAGAGTTTCAGAATTTTTGTAGAAATGCGGGATGTAAACATACATTAATAGCAACACAAAGACCTCAAGGAAATGTTCAAGTCGAACGTGTTCATAGAACATTATTGGCTACACTGATGACTGAAAATGTAGAAGAGAGCGGATGGGATGAGCATTTAGAAGTAGTGCAAAAAAATTTGAATGTGGCAGTTAACAAAACCACGGGAAAATCACCATTTGAGATTTTACATGGATGTTTGCCTAATTTTGAAGACAGTAGCCGCAGTAGAATAGCAGATAAAGGCAAGAATATTTGGATCATATCTGCGGAAATACAAGATGAAATTAAAAAGTAAATTAGAGAAAATCAAGAGAAGAGTAAGACAAACTTTAACAAGAAGAGATTTATAAGAGTGTGGTTTAATGTTGGAGATCTGGTATGGTAAGAAGATATGAGCAAGGCAAGTTACAACGAAGATACAGAGGTCCATCTTTGGTAACTGAGGTACTCCCTAATAATACATATTGTATTTCGAAAATTAAACAAAATGGTGAAGATAGTATCAGATATACGACAGCACATGTATCTCAAATGAAACTATGTGTTAACCCAAGCGAAGACGATTCGTAAGATGACTGTTATCCAACTAGTGATGAAAATCAAAATTGTGGACGTTTTTGTAGATCAAAATATAAACCAAAGTGTTTATAAGCTTTATTAAGTTAAAAAAGAGGGGGTAGTAACTTCAGGATGATGGAGCGTTAGCGTTTTGATTTGAAAAAAAGAGATCTAGAGTGAAAAGAAAAAAAGAAAAGATATAGACAATTAGAAATTTGGAGAATTTGAGATTATTGATTAATTAAAGAGTTCTTCTTTTGAGTTTATGGGAGTCTTTATATTATATTTTTTTCAACAGTAGCTACAATTCCATAACCGTAGACCGTAAGTTTGAACTGCCTTATATGTAAACACAAAAACCTCTTTTGCTGATACCTTCGTGCCACGTTTTATCATTTATATTTTATCTGTCCCACACGCTCTACGGTGTAGAGTTTTGGTTTTGTTCACAAGGGTAAAATCACCTTAAGTTATTTGGCTTGAAAAATATACCTGTTTTACTATAACTTGGCCTGATCTTTCGAAAAGTAACAAAAATACCATGTTAGCCTGTTATATGATTATCTTTACAAGAAACTAACTGTCAGAAAACCCAAAAGAAGTTTCAACAGGACAAATTCATTTATGGCATTATTTTTACTTTCCAAATTATCAACGTTTTCTTTTGGTATCCATGGCCGGTAATGTAAGTTTCTTCTATACAGGTCCCTTGAAAAAAGAGGTTTTACATTAACCTGCAGATAGGCTTTCATTAATCACCACTTAGGTTCGGAGAGCAAGCGGGTCAAAGAGTTAAGAAAGACCTTTTTTGGGCATAACCATTTTCTAGAACTTCAAAACACTCAACCAATTTTGATGATGCTTGTTTATATGATCCTGCTTGGGTTCTGCACTGTCCTCCTCTTTCTTGATACAAGAAAGCAGACGCAGTATAAAAAAACCCTCTGTATTTTGATGTACGAAATCAAAGCATTTGAATAGAGAGACTGTTTTTGGAAATACTCTGCCATTGTTATAAGCTGATCAGATTTAAGTTTAACTTTACAGAAACGTGAAAGGGGTGGATGATGTAAGGCTTTTTGTGAGATATCAGAAACTTGTTTAGGGTGTTTATTCCCATAGTAGTCCTGTGTACAATAACTACCAAAAACATTTTTTTTCCGAGAATAATTTTCAAATCTGAACAAAACAAATTGTAGAGTAAAAACAAGAAAAGTACAGAAGATGAAACTTGACATGTATACTTAGTAGAAAGGCTAAAAGCTAAGAGAAAGATACCAAAGTAGTAAACTCAAATAAATGGTTTTGTTCGAATTAAATTGTGCAGAATGGTCTTCGTTTGATCTATAAACATTTCATTTCTATTTTCGTCGTTTTTCAAGTTTATACTAACTAATTGGTAAAATCTTTTGTTAGGATATTGAGAATAATTGAAGGGTTTTTTTT
>VTPC01086911.1:0-10068 GCA_011009095.1 Ignelater luminosus | reverse complement strand
TAAGTGCTACTTGTCGATAAATACAGACGAACAATATAAAAAGGCCCATAACGGGGTTACGATATTTATACTAAGGTTGTAGTTGGGTTACTGGAAAAATTTAACAGCTCGTAAACTAACATGGCACTTTATTCAAAGACTTGTACGGTTTTCCGTTACGATGGGTTTAGATTTAAAAATCGTCGCTTGGAGGACCCGAATTATTTCAGAAAAGAACTCAGGTAGTCCGGTATTGAAATATTGGAATTTAAGTATCGTCCTTTTACCTAAGATAAGAATTAAAATTGCATAACGATAAAAATCTTGAAACTCAAATTGATTTATACGAGAAAGAAAACAAGAATACTCTTGAGCAACAAAACGATTATTATGTTTTAGCTTATATCTAGTAACAGTTTCTGTGTGTTGTTATCAACCATCTTTTTTTGTTATTTTTTCCCTGAACTGAGAAATCTACTACATTGCGTTTTAATTACGCAAATTCTGATTGGGTTTCTTTCTTTTATAACTTGCTAATTGTGCAAAATTGCACACCATAAAGCACAGAGAGTTTCTATATTTTCGATGCGGCTTAAGTCTTGAAGTCGTAATCTCCATGACCAATAAAAATACTTACGGAAGTTTTCTTTTGGAAGCTTACAGTGTAATTTAGCCCAGTGATGATTGATGTTTAAATGTACAGCGACCTATTGTACCGTTGGAACCTTCTAAGCTCTAAATGGGGCCGTTTTGTTCTAAATTCTGTTGAGACTGCCGGCTCTTCTAACCTGGATTAGCCAAAAAGGTGTGACTCTGTATTTGAGAATGCAGCACACCTGATGCTACTGACCTAAAAATGGGACAGCAGTAGAAACAGAAATGTCGTCAACGTAGCAGCTAAACAAGTATTATTGCTCTTTTTACAAAGTGAACAATACTAAGAAACAGTTTATACAAAAAGAAAAAACAGTTTTTTTCTACTATTGCAGCTAGAAACAGTTTGTACGAATGTTAAAGGCCGAGATGTGACTAGAATGTTTTCCTACAGTTTTCTAAACATAGATCTTAATAAATTTAAGACACAAAGATGCAAGAGCAGAAAGACTAGTGATCCGTAAATTTGTCTGTATTTTTCTGCACAGAAGGTTTTCAGACAACTATGATGAGAATAAAATTGACAAAGAGCTTCCAAAAGGACATGCGTTGACGCCAAACGTTTAGTTCCAACAATGTGACCAGTCACATTCTTATTATATAATTGAGCATACCTGGCACAGGAGCAATTGTCAATTTAATGTAAACTCCTCTCCCTTCTCATCACGTGCCCACTGTAGTCTTCGTTCTTGAACACTCTTGAAAGCCTCAACTACCCCTGCCTGCTCTCTAAACCACTCGTTCCTTACCCCGTCTCTCCTCGTTTTTCCCATAGTCCATCGTAGCATCCTCATCTCCGCTGCGTCCAACTTTTTTTCTTAAACCTTCTTTACGGGCCATGTCTCGCTGCCATAGATTAGAGCTCACTACTAATTTAAAAATCTTTTCCTTTGTCCTACTTCTCATTCGTTTATCGCATAGTGCCCCGGTAGTCTTTTTCCAGTTCATCCAATCCGTTTGAATCCTGTGATTTATCTTCCTTTCAAGGTCTTTGCTTTTTGTGACGTATGATCCTCTCCAACTTTTTCTTTTCCACCAAACCACAGGTACTCAATTTTCTTCCTAGTTATTTTGAGACCGCCTTTCTCGATGGCCTACCTCCAACTTTACAGTGTTTCCTCTGCCTTCTCTCGACTCTTCTCCACTATAGCAATGTCGCCAGCCCAAAGGTATGGTAGACCCCGTCAACACGTCCATCACCAGGCTAAATAGATAGGGGCTCAAAGCTGTGCCCTGGTGCAAGCCCACAGTCACAGGGAATCTATCGGTCACTTCAACACTAGTTCGTACTTTAGTGTGGGCTCCCTCATAAGAGTCTGTCATCAATCGGACCTATTTCTCCGGGACTCTTCGTATCTTCATACACTTCCAGATCTCCGGTCTTGGCAATGTATTTTACGCCTTCTTCAAATCTACTAAGATAAGGTAAAGCTCCTTATTTTTCTCGCCATACTTATCCAACATCTGCTTCAGAATGAACAAGGCATCCGTTGCTCCCTTCCCAGGCATGAAACCAAACTGGCCTTACTGCTTACATTTGTAACTTGTACTGTAAATATCTCTCTCAGATGAGGCACCTGCAATGTTGCCTTACTTGTGAAAAAGCTGTGCGGTGCAACCTAACTACATTGTTTACTTTTTTTTATTAAACTTCTGTCAAATTTTCAGGTAATTCAATGATTTAATTACCGATCAGAAGAAGCAGCTATTTGCTCCAGTTTTGATTGCAGACGGCCCTTTCTGAAGCAACTTTTGAAGCATAAAACATCAGTTATCTTATTTTCTATCATAAAAAACTGGTAGTGTCAGATACCAGGAAAAATATAGACACACCTTCGTGAAAGATTCAATAGCTTGTAAAAAATTCTCTCTTTGAATCCGCCAACAACACAATAAACAGCCCAAGAAGATAGGATAAGCCAAAGACGAGTCTTCCCGATTCTAATTTTCTTCAGTAGCAATCGGAATATTTTTTTACGTCCTTGTGTTTGGACAAGGTTTTTAAAAAGTGCATCATTTGGGAGCTTCAGCATACAACACGGAGAGCTGTAGAGGTACTCTTCCTGTGACCCAGTCGTACTTTTTAACGGCTTAGACAAGCTCAACAATCAATGAGACTCGATCTCAGCAAGTACCTTGAAACGCAACGAATTTTGTGCTACCAAATTTTTATGCAAGGAACGGGCATTCGACGTGATTTGGAACGAGAAGCTCCTGCAAAAGTTTCTTTTGGTTAGAATCTTACAATTTCCTATCCTACTATAGAAATAGAACACATTATGTTCTCAGAGTTCATGTTTCTTAAACTTCTATTTTCTCTTAGTTTAAAATCCTAGCTTGTCACTAGACAATTAAGCAATGCAACGTCACTGCACGGTCCTCTTGTTTGTTCTACACAAAGAAATTTGGCCTACCATCTTTGCACACTTATTTTTGCATACAAGAAGATATGTTGCACATCTAGAATTGGTTCCTTTCAATCCTGTAAACAGCATACTTTACCGACGGCAGGTCAATCTTATTCTGTTACACGAAAAAAGTAGCTTGTATTACTGCGTTGGCCAGCTTGTCGGAGGCACAGCTTTGTCATTTTTCAGACTTTTTCTCGTCATGCAAACAGACATGACTATTCTCTCCATTTCCATTCTAAAGCACCTATTTAATGGCTATAAAGTTCATGCAGTAGAAATAATGGTCATTATTAGTAACCAAAGTCAGTTCTCACTCTATTTGAGTTTTAAAAGTTGTATTGAGCAGTTCTAATTTGCTGATTTAGGTTTTTGTTGTAAATATATACGTACTAAATGCATATAGTCAGTACTGATATTCTGAGCACTTTTTTTAACTAAACAAAAACATTCAAACGCTAACTCAAGCGATTTAAAAATAGTTTAATTTTATATCGCCAAAACTCACGGTAATCATAAATAATAAAAACAAACTATGTTTTAGCTGACGACATGCGGCTTTTATTTACTTACAGAAGTTTTAATTATCATGTTAATTACCAAATTCGCGGGCAAAAAGTGAAAAGCCAATTTATTTTACGACTAACGTAAAACTTTTATTACTTACATCAGTACGTATGAATTTTTAATATGTTGAATAACTTTAGGATATTAATTTAGCGGCGGTATATACAGTTTAATACACATCTATCCTGAAAACATCTCATCAGATTGCAATTCAGCCGGTACCTATAGTACATCTTTTATCGAATCCACTACTTGGCTTTCATAAACGTGCGTTTAACAATTCTACAAGCTAATAAAATCTTGGGATCGTTACATGTTTATTACTTGTACGTAACTTATGAATTATGGCCTATAAATGTTGATAGTTAAGGTATGAAGATACTAGGTTAACAATGCCTTTCGTAAATGATGTCTTCTTTATTTCATTATTGGAGAGCTGTTTAAAGCTCACTATTGAATAATAAAAAGGGTTGCTTTATTTGTTTGTTTCCTTCTGCGTATTGCGTAAGGTTTATGAGTAGTTAACAATTGTATTAAACAGAAAATTTCAGTTTTAATTAATCAGAAATTACCAGACTCCGTCTGGTAAAGATATAGCACATTGATGTCAGGACTGTTTGGGGACTGACACATGAAATTTATGTTGAAAGATAGTAAATATGTGAACAGTTTCGTTGAAATCCTTGTTTCATTAGACCATGACCATTGTGCTTCTATTACAGGGATGGTTTGTCCCGTAGCTTACAACAACTCGAGCAATGGAAAATCAGTAGTTGGTGCAAAGAAAGCAAATTAATATTAAAAACCGAAAGCCTGTATACGAGTTTTACTCTTTCCTTTTTTAGATAATTGGAACACAAAGATGCTGGTCACTCGGTGTTTAAAAGTAGCAGAACAATCACGGAAGTACTGTAGAAAATGCAGTAGCAGCCTAGCAGTGCTGCGGTATAGTGGAAGCAGAAACGTTCAAGATGGTCAGTCGCAAACGCAAAGTGAGTATCAGTCCCTTGTTGTCGAGGTGAGTAAGGTGCTGGTGATGTTTTCTAAGAGTCCATGGAAAATTCTGTTCTGACAGACAGACGTGAATAATAATCCTTGCAATTCTCATGGAAAGGTGAAATGGTTTTTCTCTCTCTTGTATTATAAGTTCTAAGCAGGGTTAAGTTTACCCTTCAACCTTTTAGTTTACTGTTTTTATGCGCAAATTTAAAATGAGATAAGGCAGATAGGAAGAAGAAGGTAACAATGAAAGAAAAATAACTTTAGAAAGAAAGAAGTTGACTCGAATAATGAAAGGTTGGAAAAGGAATTGTTTTTGTGGGTAGAAACCAGGTTCAAGATAGAAAGAACTAACAAAACAAATAAAAAAAGTACAACAGCAGCCTTGAGAACAATATTTACAATGAAATGCCGCGAAGGATTTTCAATGACGCTTTTAAAATTTTTAGATTAAAAATTTTTAAGTTACGTTCTAACTTGACAAAAGTCAATTGTAAAGTTTGAGGCACTTGTTTAACGGATATTTGTGGTTAAACATTCCTAATCTATAAACGTCCATCACTGTAGGATCTAATTTGACACTAAGATTGTCATAAAAGAAAAAAAAAGTTGTCTAGGCAAGCCTTTCTATACGTCAGTCGAAAAGAACAAGTTTCTGGTGAGATTTCAAAAAACGAAAGTAACCACAAATTGATACGAGCAAAAATACGTTTCAACACAAAGAAAGAAGGAACCAAAACCCTGAAGCCAAAACAGGAGAAAATAAACACCGAACTGTTAAAGAAAAATACTTGAATATGAAAGAAAACTCAAGCAGCATGAAATATTCAAAACGCCACAATCACTAGACTTGTTAAACACACAAATAAGTAACGCAATCCATTTTGGACTAAGCGCGAAATACAGCAAAGTAGGAAAAATAGAATATCCAGAAACTGACCAAGGAGACAACCAACCTAATCCAAAAACGCACACAATTGCAAGCGTTAAGAAGCAGAAATAGGATAGAGATAACAGAACTAAACAAAACAATAAGAAGAAAGGCAAGAAAAGATATAAGAAATCATAGAAATAAACAAATCCAAGAAACTTTAGAAAAAGAAAAGAACCTAAAAAGAATAAAAATGAAATTAGTTAAAGGAAGATCGCATATTATAAAATTGTCCAAACCAAATAACGAAGTCACATCATAACACAAACAGAAGATATAAAAAAAGCAACTGAAGAACTCTATAACGTTCTTTATCAAAGCAAAGCAAATCCACCTGAAGGAAAAAGCGACTCAGAAAAACAATTAGTTAGAAAGGTAGGTTCTAAAGAAATTCCAGATTCTGTATTCATTAAAAAAAATGCCAAAAGTAAAAGCAGCTGACAAGGATGGTGTAGTGGTGGAATTACTGCAGTACGGAGGAGAAGCATACTCATTACAAATACTAGAAACACTGGGCAACAAATGTCTGTACTTATGCGGCATCTCCAAGGACTGGAACAACGCTCTAAAGGTTTTACTGTTCAAGAAAGGCGACAACCCCCAATTCAACAACTACAGGCCAATAATTCTACTCTCGGTACTATACAAACTATTTACAAAAATAATAACAGAAAGATTGACAAATAAACTGGACAGTTACCAATCACGCGAGCAGGCCGGTTTCAGAAAAGGTTTTAGCAAGCTGGATCACCTACGGGCAACAACTACAACAGTAATTAAAAAAGCGAACGAGTACAATACAAACCTTTGGGTGGTGTTTGTGGACTTTAAAAAAGCTTTTGGCTCTATAGAAATCTGGTCAATCCTAAACTCATTGAGCAACTGCCGCATAGATCACAGGTAGACAACTCTAATCCAGAACATCTATAAGAGAGCAACTTTCTAAGTAATTCTAAAAGAAAAGACGTACAAAATCAAAACTGGCAGAGGGTTCAGACAGGAAGATATTATTTCGCTGAAACTGTTCGCGCTTGCCCTCAAAGACATGTTCAGCGAACTTAATTGGAAAGAAAAACGCTTAAAGATCGAAAAAGAATATTTAAATTATTTGAGATTTGCCGACGATATCATACTGACCAACAGAGAAGAGATTCAACAAAAGCTAATGAAACTCAATAATAAATCCAAAAAATAAGACTAAAAATAAACATATCAAAAACAAAATTTATGACTAACAAAGATCTAGAACAAGATACTGCAACTCTGTATGTAGATGATACAGCTATACAAAAAACTGATTTATATACATATCTGGGACAGATCACTCTCTCCAAAAACAACTTAAAAATCAGAATTACAAAGAAGAATACTTGGCTTGGTAAGCCTTTGGTAAATTGCAGGATACATTTGCATCAAACCTACCCAACACCTTAAAGGCAAAAGTTCGATCAATTCGTTCTCTCAGTATTCACACATGGTACGGAAACATGGGGCCTCAACAAAGAAATATTGAATAAACTCAAAGAGGCACAACGATCCATGGAAAGAAGAATGCCAGGCATCAATTTTAGAGACAGGATAACAAACGAAGAAATCCGAAAAAGATCAAAAGTGACCGATGTTGCAGAACAACTTTGTAAATTGAGATGGAGCTGGGCGGGTCACAGCACGAATGCAGGATAGCCGGTGGATTCAAAGACTGGTAGAGTGGAGACCATGAACAAATAAAAGAAGCTGCAGACGCCTCTCAAATTAGATGGCACGACGATATGAAGCGTATAGCAGGATGATAACGGCACAAGATCGAAATAAGTAGAACAGCCTAGGGGAGGCATACATCCAACGACAACCACCAGATTAAAATTCTTAACTGACTCAAGAAAGAAGAAAGAAGGAAAAGTTTTAGAAATGAATATATGTGAATGGCGTTGCTATGGGTCAACTGTTTATAGACCATTTGTAAGCTATTCCAACTTTGTTTTTATTGGCAACTGAATACTATTAGCCACGTCCATTAGTTGTGAGTGTTCAAAGTAACCTTCTTTAAATGATTGTGAGCAAAACAAGCATTTTGTTTGTTTTTTAAGTTTTGTCTGGTTTTGACTGAGCACCGTTAAAAAAAACTAGCGACTTGTATTTCTACTAAATCAATTGAACTTAACTTTAGAAATCAATAAATCCATTGACTGTATAATGTCATTTACTTAGAGTCTGTGAGTCACCCTTAACACGGGTTAAACGAAAATGGAACTCGAACGAGGTAACCCACATATATATAAGACTAACTATTATATTGCAATGGATATTTGGACCTTTATTATTTTATTAAACAACAATACTTGTAACTCCTAGAGTCGGTTCTATTTATTATATTATTAGCAAAAACCAAAACCTTGAATTCAGTCGGAGTAGATATTTTCTCAAAAATTAATAAAAGGTTTTGAAGGTAGAGAAAATCTTCCGAAAGTCGACTACAAAGTAAGTTGAAATTGCTACGATTGAGTAACAAAAAATAATAATTCCTGTTTCTGCCTATAACAGAAGGAATGGTGGTGAGAATAAGCGGTTGTGAAATTGTTTGCCGGCCGGGTTAATGAGATAAATAAAGCTAAGCAAATGATTTATAAGTATCCCCAAACAACTGGAACTGAAAGTTTCAGACTCGGTATGTCAATAATAGAATTTTGAGTTGACGCGGTGACAGAAGCAGAATACAATAGACTCAAGAAATAAGTAAGAGAAAACAGGCTGAATCAAGGAAAGAAAGTAGAGGGCTGTCAAAAAGAAAAAACCGAAGTGAGTTAGTTAATATAAAACTTTTTTTTCTTTTCGATTTGATCCTTTTTTCCCTGATAGTTAAGTCTTGGAAAGAACCTCAGTGGTACTAGATAAATATGTGAGCATCAGATATTCTCAAAAACCAAAAACTCTTTAGTGCCCTATTAGAACTGAATTGAAAACTGTTTAATTACAATCAACATTTCAAAATGCGCAAAATCCCAAACATCAAAAATTGAATTAATTTTGGTTTGACCACATTAATAGACATAGAAAATCGACATAGATATTTAATTCAAGCAAAATAATTTGTTTGCACGAATAAAAACTTCCGCGTTTAGTCAACCCTAATAATCCATTAAAACCGATTTTTTATCTTCAATCTCTTACGTAACATAATTATTATAATGTACATTAAAATATTTCCAGTTTATTACTTCCTCTAATTATCTTTTCAAGGAACATCAAATATACAATAGCAAAAAAGTATTAAAAATTCTTGGAACTACGATATCGCAAGATTATGATTTTCAATATTTCCATAGTGAACCCATAAACCTTTTTTTAAATTTTAACGTCGACTATAAATATTGTATAAATTGTCATTTGGAATGCAATCAGCGCGTGCTTTACCAATTTATGCATACCATTAGAATGCTAATTAATTCTGTTGATACAAGAGCGCACACCGCCGCCGCCGTTAACGCTTGATGAACCAGCACGCAAAGCGACCGGTTCTTTTAGCACCTGTCTAGAAATGACAGATTATTTAATGACAAAACTCGTCACTATTACTTATTAGATTTGTTGCTACACGAATACATTTCCATTCGTATTTGTGTTTAGGATTAAGAATTAAATAGTAATTTGCAACTGTATGTTATGTGTTCGTAGGAAATTGAGCGGCATTCTACTAATAAAAAACTTCCATTTCAGTAAATGTAATTATAAGCACCGTACTATACTAAATGAATGTTAATCAAATTTGGCACGACATGATAAAGGTGTACCTAAGAAAATACAAGTTTTAATTTACATATGTAATGGAACAAGACAATAAAATGTACACGTGCCCTGCTGCTTGGTGTTAAAGCTACCTAACCAGAATCTGTCTAAATCATCTTTTCCTGCAGTTCTTACAAATTGGTTGACAGCAAAACATGAACATTAAACTTAATAAATATATTCGTATTTTTTGCTAATGCAAATAAAATATTTATGAATACTTTAATTTTTTTTGCTCTCAGTAATACTTCAATATCAATAATTCTTGCTGCATGTATATGTAATTTCTGACATGAAACAAGCTTCATGCAAAAAGTCAGCATGTAAACATATAATGTTTTACAAGATTAGCAACTTGTAATAGAAACTTACTTTTTGCATTAGATTAGTATTATATACAGACATGCAATAAATCTGAGTAGGTATAACGTTTTGCCAGCGGTGGGTATTCAAACATAATCAAAATACTGTAGGCATTTCGCAAATAAAAATAATTTCTGAAATGAATTAGTTTGAATTAACGTGCTCCAAAATTACCAAACGTTCTGAATTTTTTTTTTGTTTGAAGATTTATATATTCCAGAGAAAATATTAGAAATTCCAGTCTTGTAATTTTTTGGCAATTAATGCTTTCGATGAAACTGAAAACTAAAAATATGATAAACGAAATTAGATAATCATCTACGTATAGAAAAAAACAAAATTAAAAACAGAAATATTTCAGTTTTTCTGTGCCTTGAAAAAAAA
>VTPC01086910.1:463-11255 GCA_011009095.1 Ignelater luminosus | reverse complement strand
AAAAAAGATTTCCATGCCGACACCAGATACCAAGATTTTTAATATGTTCTACGATGTAGCAAATACTTTCCATGATCAAATTTTCAGAATAATCTACATTTTGAAACTATGAAACCATGATGAGACACCAAAACTTCTAGTATGCTATTTGACATTACGAATAGCACTCATGACCAAATTATGAACCTTATCGTAGTTTCCACAATTGAATGAATCTAAATGTAAGTTAAAAGTTTTTGGTGGTTTTAATATTCCAGTCTTGGGTGCAATTGAAATTCTATGTATCCACAAAAGCAAACGTTATAGAATATTGTTTCAGGTAGTAGAAATTAATTATAAACTGTTACTGTCAGCCAAGGCCTGTTCTGTTAAATTTGATTCAGTTCTGTAATGAAATCACAATTTCATCTATGAAAGAAAATATTAAAGAAGTTCAGAAGATTATTGCTGATGAAGACTGAATCTAGAAATTGATAAAAACATAGCTCCAATGTAACAAAGACCAAGACAAATTCACATAAATCTAAGAAAAGAAGGAGGAGGAGCATATTGCCTGGGTAAGCAACAGTGTAATTGTTAGAAAACAGAATAAAACTCGCATATGCTTAGACTCAATTCCTCTTAATAAGGCATTCAAAAGACCAAATTTCTAATTTAAAACTTTAGATAAAGTTTTACCAGAATTAAGTAGAGTAAAAGTCTTTTCAGCAGTTCATACAAAAAAAGGGCTTTGACATTTAAAATTAGATAAAGAAAGTAGCAAACTCACTACTTTCTGGACCCCCTTTTGGTCTTTGTCCCTGGCTGAGAATGCCATTTGGGGTAGCTCCAGCACCTGAATTATTTATTACGAAGATGCAAGAGATTGTAGATGATTTACCTGGTGTTGAAGCTATGGCAGAGGATATATTAATTTACGGTTGTGGAGATACAATGTCTGAGGCCTTTGCAAACCACAATCAGAATTTAAAGAGGCTGTTAAAACATATAAAAACAAAAATGTAAGATGTATATACTTTTATATGTCAATGGTGTTCTGTCATTTTTATAATAATGGATGGTAATGTTTGGTATATATAACAGGCGGATTTTAAGGTTCCTTCAACGTCCCCTTTTGAAACTGCATCCTAACCTTGTAGAATTCCTCGCTGAAGTAATTTCTTACAAGCTAACACGATTCACATTGAATTCGGTAATTAAAAATTTATGCTCAGATTACTAAAAATGGTATTTCCAATATTTGTTGTAGAAAAAAAATGGAACCGGCATCTGAGACAGTAGGACCAATTTTATTTATTATTTGCTGCTTGAAGGTTAAAAACAAAAATTACTTGTCATCGATAGATTGTATCATACTTCATATTTGTTGTAATTGATTTGCAGATAGAAAAATGACCAAATCATCCTAACCCTTAAGAAATATCATAAAATTTGATAATATAATCTATGCTGCCGTAAGGAATAATCTTGAACCTGGAAACGTAAACGGAAGTACATATGTGCATGCAAAAACATGTATGCACTTTTTTACGGTCTTGTACGCTTAAATCACCTTTTGGGTGGTTTAAAACCTCAATTTTTCTATACTGCCTGTAACAATAAATTATGACAAGTATAATGACCTTTCCATGGCAACCATGTACGATAGGTTTTTCAAAAGATATTGAGAAGGTTAAAAATTCTTTCTATGTCCGCGTCAAAAGTAGCGATTTTTAAAACCAAAACTTGTATCAAAACAGTTTTTTTGGACATAGGCATAGAAAAAATAGCGTATGCAACACGTTAAAAGAACAATTTTTTGCACTCCTTGGATTGTAGATCGAGTCGCCAGACGCCAAACTTTCGCATTCGTACAACAAAATTTGGCACTTGTCACATAATAAACTATTTTAAATTTTTCTACTGTAAAAATAATGTTTATCTACGACTCTTCAATAGTATAGTCGTTATACGCGTAACCATAGGGATATAACCATAGTCATAAAACACTAGGATTTTATTCACTGGCGGTGTTTTGTTGGTTGCCTATTTATAGATATAAACAAAATAGAAATTGTTATAATCTCAAACTATTTATTGTTAGAAAAAAAATCTGAACATCGTCTTCAGAGGATCCTTGTATTCCAGGTCTAAAACTCTCTTTGTAAAGATTGTTTACTTTCTTGACTTCTACATATTCAAGAATTTGGACATCGCCTCCCACAGGGGAATCCACCTCCAGATCTTCCTCAGAAGTATTAGAATCGTAGATAAAACGTCGTATTCGACGGGCATTATGTGCTCGTTGAATAATATACTATTATCTCGATTATAATGTAACTAGATCAAATGGTTTGAGAAAAAAATTTAAAATTCATAGCTTAAGTATTCGTAGAAATATCTATTTATTACAATTCATTTATAAATTGTAGAATAATCATTTTCATAAGAGCTTCCCTTTATCGTTACTACTGTTAGTAGATTTAGAAGTGCTAGGTAGAAATACCAGAAGCACTGCAATGTTTCATGTGCTAAGAGTTACATATAGCTATTTTGTTCCTTTTATAATTATGTTAAGAGTAATTAATCAGTTAATAACGGTGAACATAATAGATTTAACCTGCACCTACAAAACTCTACATCATTACGAAACCATTTTGGATTTGATTAATTTTTACAAATGCTTAACTGTCAAATACTTTTTACATAATTGTCATACTATTTGCTTTATAAATTATAATCTAAAAGCTCGTAGTTCCCCTGCAGTTTTCCTTTGTTTTCCTGCATTGCACTGTGCAATTTAATTTTTTTTTATTTTGTTTGATTTTCTTTTAATTATTGATTAATAAATTGTTAATCTGCGCATGTAATATATTATATTGTAATTTATACTATTTTCGTAAATAGGTAAATACCCGTAAGGGTGAAATAAATAACTGAAACAAAAATGAGAGATTTACGACCAGCACGCTAATATAAATGCGAAAATGTGCATACACTACACACACGAAAAGAACCAAGATCTTAATTTTGCACAACTCCTATAACCGGAAACTTTTAGTATATTGGAGGTAGGATTTTGTACTACTTATTATTTCCAAAGTTTCACATGTGTTCAACTTCTTAATTTACTTATTTTGAATTCTGTTTTACTACCGGTCAATGTCAAGTATCTCTTCACCCTCAAGTTTTATTTTAGGTTATGTTTATTACTTACACGTAATGTTGCCATTATTCACAAGGATTATATCTACGGTCGCATCCTATTATTCCACATTTTACGGCGGGTTTTCTAATTATTGTTGACATTTTATACCATAATCGAAGGTATTATATGACACTTATTCAGTTTGCATTTTACATATTCTACTGCCCTTTATTTTAAGTTTTAATAATTCTTTTGGATATTGAAATATTACAGTTTCGACTTCAGAATTACATAACCTTAGATTCTAAAGCCCGCATCACATAGCTATGGTTAGTTTTACGCTGTCAAAGATGATTGTCTGAAGTAATA
The DNA here is from genome assembly GCA_011009095.1 of Ignelater luminosus. Classification (NCBI taxonomy): domain Eukaryota; kingdom Metazoa; phylum Arthropoda; class Insecta; order Coleoptera; family Elateridae; genus Ignelater; species Ignelater luminosus. The sequence continues at coordinate 7,759 of VTPC01086910.1, read as the reverse complement.
AAAATAAAAATCAAATAGTAGTATATGACATATGTTTCCAGAATGCTTTTGATTAATATATATGTTACCGGCAAAATATATAATTTAGGCATTCTATAGAAAACCTAGGTATTTTATAGAATGACTAACGATTTCAGGCAATGTATGAAATCTTTTTTAATTCAGACATTTTTATATACTTTACCTAGTCATTTTATACAATGCCTGTAAATTCTATAGAATGCCTATAATACATTAGGAAAGGTATGAAATAAAAAATATAAATGAAACTCCTATTCAAGTTAAAAAATATTTTACTTAAGAACTTAAACAGAAACTTAACAAATATCGAACATGTATTTCTTAAAAGTCTATGGGAACAGATTTTTTTATTTATTTTTGCAAGGTAAACTTGAATGACATTTACTAGAACAAAGTGTGTTTTTCTTAATGCACAAGCACTTCATTGTTCCACAGCTTTTTTTGCAACTGCGTCTGACAAATCCTTGACCCATTCCGGTAGATTGCACAGTTGCAACCGAACGTAAGGTAATTTCATTATCAGGAACATCTTTAATGTCCAAGAATCCTTTCTGACAAACTGTAAACTGGGATCTAGGATAGAGCGATTTAACAACTCCTTGCTTAGTCCCGAGCTGGTACAGTCCATTGTCAGTTTGATTTATGACAATAGCTAGAAAATTTCGAGCATCACCAAGTCCCCTATCAACTTCTGGCACTAGAATTCTTACTTTGTACCGACAGATACCAATGGAAATTTTTTGTCACTATGTTTCAACATTCTTGTTGCTTGTTGTTCCAAGTTTTCTTTTGCAGAATGCTGATTTATAGTTGCTATACTTCTCGAGCATAAAGGACATAAAAGGTGAGACCCATGACTCTCGTTATTATTATTGATTTTTCTGGCACACCACAGATGGAATGAATAGTTTGGTTGCATCTTCTGCAAGTCTAAGTTTCACTTGTCTATTTGAAGCATACATAACATAAAGTATTTGATGGCTCGTTAACTATATCTACTGTAGCTGAAGGTTCATCTCGTGACATGAAGTATAGCAGGGGCGCCAAATTGAGTAAAAATATCTAATAAGACGTAAGCTACTTCTTCTGCCCATTTCGATTTAAATTCTCGCAATACAACGAATTTAATTGGTCCTGGTAAACCAATATAAACTTGTATTCACCATCAGGGTGAGACTGAAATTTCAATCAAGTCCACTTGACAACGGGAATTAAACTTCGAAGAAATTATAGTTTTTACAACAATACCTTTTTTAACACCTTTCAGTTTTTGTTGACACGGTTCACAAAGTTACCGAGTTACGTTTTCATATCGATTTGACAGTTCTTTAATCATGCGGTCTCTTCCCCCATGACCGACAGTAATATGAGCTTGATGTATAGCATCAAATAGTTCACTATCACAAACGTAGTAAAGTATGGTGCTCCCAGATTCTTTAACAGGAAATAAGATTAGTTTTATGATCAATTGTGAGAATATCATAACGTTTCAATAGCCAGTAATCCCTCGGAACTTCTTTTGAGGTCGACTTTGCATTATTAACGTCATTAATTATCACTGTATACTGCTCATCGTCAATAGAAACACAATTATTTGCTTATGGATTTCTTTTACTTTTTAAGTTTGCGTAAAATCTATCTTTCATAAGCGAAATCTGTGAATCGGACATCATATCTTAAATAACTTCTACACGATGGGAAATATGATGCCTTACAGAACTGTACTGAACAAGATTCTTATTACAAGAACAAACAGTACGTCCCGTCGCAAGCCAGCCCTCAATATATTTTAAAATATTTTCAGGAAAGATTTGTTCAGAAAAATTACCTATGTCATTTTTTACTTTACAATTTATGGCTGACATACATTGATATACTGTACTTTTCTACAGTTTAGGCTGACAGCAGGAAGATTAAATTTTTGTAACTTTAACAATCATAAACTTGGGTAGACGGGTTCTTCTTTAGAATTTAATTGTTTTGATTTCAGAGATGCCGTCATTGAGCGCATCTCTGCTGTGATCATATAAACTCACCCTCTCTTCAACGATATTCTTTTGATTCACAAATTAAATAAGTATATAATCATTGCGGTTATTTCATACATTGCCGGTTATTAAATCGGCATTCTATGTAATACGTAGGAAATGCATGTATGATTTATTTCATACAATGCCTGATGATTTTAGAAATTCTATACAAAACCTAGAAATTCTATACAATGTCGGATTATATACTTTGCCGGTAACATATACATACTGCAGTGGTTGTGGTTCAGAAAAACTGCAAAATTAAGCATACAATGAAAAATTCGAAAAGTAACCTCACACATTTTAAGTTGCTCGTTGTAATTTTAATTCTTCCCTCTTAGGTCTGTCAGTGGTCCACTTTTTGATTTGTTTAAAAAATGATTTACTTTTACAAAAAAAATAAAAAATGTTTTCAAAAAAAATTAAATTAACTCTCTTCCTTGCAGGACAAAACTTCAAATTTTGGTTGGTCTGCAAACTGTGATTGTCTTATGGAAAGCACCAAATTTTTGCTCTTTTCAATCTTCTCTTCTTTTTTCAAACGAAAATTGTTTTAGTACAAATGAAAAGTTTTATTTGAATACATAAAATAAAATTATCGCTACCTGCACAACTTTTATTTAAATTTAATACAATTTCAATTTTTTAAATCAAATTAAGTCTTTATTGACTGACTAAATATTATTCAAAACTTTTAAGGGTTGTATTTAGTAGTTTCAGAGAGAACGCTGCAGACTAAAATTCCCTCAAATTTTGCAAGTAAATACAAACGTTGTCTTTCACTTTTAGAGTGATATCAACACCTGTAGTTATTTAACTCGTCAATAGTTTTATATCTATGCATCAAAAATTAGAAATTCATTTTCTAATCAAAGTTATTAGCATTAATTGACGTAAATTGGCAAGTGATTAACTTCACTATTGGTTAGAAATTGAAAAAAAAGAATGCATAGGCATATTTTGCCTTGTTTGAGCATCAGTTATATCAAATCAGAATCTCGTTATCGTTTATGTGTAGACCACAGTTTGCATGCAAAACAAAATTGAATTATAGAAAATAATTGAATTATAGAAAACATCTGTAGAACTTAGGCAACCTCTTTTGCAAATACTGCCGGGGGTTAATTTTTACCTGCGTCTTACTGATCATAAAAGTGTCAACACTACCTTTGTATATTTCTTTTGTTATACGTACAAACTAATCCTATTCTTCTTGAACAGAAGCTAAAAGTGAGAAGTCGTTAGTAACTAGCAATAAATAATAAATCTTAAAAATTGACTTCCTAACAAATTTATTTTCTAATGTAGGTGCATTGTAGGTATTTTTATTAGTAGGCACATGTAATACAGAAATTAGAAGAGGTCTTTATCGTAGCTATTAATTAGTAATTAATAGTAATTCCAAGTCCAAAAATCAAAATTTGTGTGAACTCTTAGTCAACAATTGATTATATGATAATAGAAAATGTATTTTTGTACCTTTTTCTATTGCTTTTTTCATATTTACGGCTCACCTTGGGTAATGCAAAAAAAGACAATAATTTTCTAAAGTGAGGTCTCAAGTAGCAGCTTGTACGCAAAAATGATTAATGACAATAATAAAATTAAGACTATCGACTATCGCAGATGTTTGATACCCTCCTTTTCTACCTAAACTGGAAAGCCTCTCTTTAATTTTTTGATTGTAGAATTTCAAAATTTTATTGCCATTGTAGTAGCACACTTCACTGCATCTGTTGGCGATTAGCATGCTTGAATACACCCAGCAGGTGAGAATTTCTGTCTTGGGGTTTGTAGTTTTTATTTTATTTTAGTTACTTATTATTATAAGTATTTAGTTCGTCCTCTGAATTGTGCATATTTATAAAATTATAAAACAAATAACAACAATCATCTAATAAAATCAATTATATTTAGAAATAAATAAAAATATTAGTAAGTGGATCTCTGTAATAATGTTTTTTGGATTTAGCCTAGCAAACTAAAAAGTTACAAGCACGAGTTTTAAAAATAAGAACAAAAACTGACTAAAATTAATTAACCAAACAAAATAAAAGATGAATTAGTAAAGAAATGAAATAGCCCTTTGAATAAATCAGTATTATTATTTTAATTGTAATGAGTCCATTACTCCTGACATGCATTAGTATTGTATTTTATTCAAATTTTGAACATTCATACTAGTATACAGTGTGTCCAAGATAAGGATGCACAGCGCGGGAATCTTGGAAACGGTAAGAGATACAGGATCGGTTAAATAGGATGAAAGCTAGCTATTTATAGGACTTTTTAGTTCGCGTTTGCAAAATTTAGATATCTTGGATAATTTCTGAGGTATTTAAAAAAATGCTGATTTCTCGATTTTCGGTTTTAGTTCTTCTTTCATTTATTTGGAAAGATATCGGAAAACTAAAAACACTTTTCGATTGCCACTTTTTGTTTTCTATTAAAATACCCTAACAAAATTTCTATAGTACGTTTCGGTTTCGAGTAACTATCATCAATTTCATTTTTCTAAATGGGTAGAAAAACAATTAAAAATCGTTTTGAATAGCTCTTGTTGTCACGATTCTACTGATGTAAATATGATGGGATTATTTTGATTCTGATCTTTTGTGTTGAACCCTGCTGTGATTAACTGTGATAATTGCTGTTCTTCTTCAAAATTTTGGTGAAGCACATGATTCTTGATGAAACCCCAGAGGAAAGAATCTAATAGTGTTAGATCAGGTAACCGTGCAGGCCAGAGTACTGCTGAATGCATTAACTCCCTTTCATGTTTACATCGGTAGGATCGTGACAACAAGAGCTATTCAAAACAATTTTTAATTGTTATTTCTGCCATTTAGAAAAATGAGGTTGATGATAGTTACTCGAAACCGAAACGTTGTACATAAATGTTGTTAGCGTATTTTATAGAGCGCAAAAAGTGGAAACGGAAAAGTGGTTTTAGTTTTTCGATATCTCTTCAAATAAATGAAAGAAAAAGTAAAAACAAAAATCGAGAAATCAACATATTGTTAAATATTTCAGAAACTATGCAAGATATCTAAATTTTGCAAACGCAAACAAAAGGTCCGATACCTAGCCAACTTTTATCCCATTTAGCCGATCCTGTATCTCTTACCATTTCTAAGATCCCCACGCTGTGCATGCTTGTCTTGGACACACTGTATAGTGTACACCTAAAATTCATATCTTCGGAACCATGGACACCAGAGTTTATGCGATAGAGGGCTTTGATTAAAAAAATTAACTATCATTAATAAAAAATACAATTAATCAAAAATTGTTCATCACCGTCAATTATATTTTCAAAAAGTAGTAATATACAGGGTGATCATTTTAAAACTTCCCATTCTGAATGTTTTGAAAACCAAAAAGATATTGGAGTAAATCCAAGGACATTTTCTTATACCGGAAGGGGGGACTAAACTATGTACAAAGTTTTCGATTAAAATTCTACCTTTAAGCTCCAGCCACCCCCACTTTAAAATTTTAAATTGAATGATATGGCATGTAGCACATTAGATTAAAGGTCTTCAATACCAAAATACAGTGGTGTTTGAAAAAATTAAATCGGTGGTTGGGTTTCGAAGAATTAAATTTTTTATTTAATTAAGGTGCAAATTTATCGTAATAGATGCTCGAATTGCGCTCCGTTGGTTGCTAGGCAATGATAAAGCCTATTTTACTTTACTTATCTAAAATTACGATGAATTTCATTTCATTTGATTGATGCATGAAAACAAAAATTATCTAATTTTAGTAGATCACTAGTATAATACTAGACTGCAGTTCGTTGCTTATCATCATCAACTAAATCTGTAGAATAAAGAACTTACACATATTATTATGTACTTTTCTCGTTTTATAACACTTTGCCAAAAAACCTCAAAAGTTCATCTCAAGAACAATTAGAAGTTCACAATTTTGTTTTCTTTCTACACATCATCGATTTATCAAGCCAAAGTGTAAACAGTTTTCATATCATTAGAAACAACCCCAACCCACAAACCGAACATATTCTTGAGTAATTGTTGTTATTACGATGTTGATCTATTTTTGTTGTACTCTTTATTGTTATGGTAAAGTAGAAGGATGATTTGGAAATGATAGAATAAGCATCTTTGCGTGTGATATATCCAACCGGTTTTGTGAATCTATTCAGTCAAAAACATCTGGGAATGCAAATCATAACCACGACGAACTCCGTTTTATTACTTTTTTCAAATTTTGGCGGTCATTTTGACTATGTTTCCGAAGAGATATCAAAAAACAAAGACACCTCGTTGTCTTTAGTAGTTGATGTAGAATCCAAATCTGAAGTCAGAATTTCAGAATTAAAAAAAATGCGGACAGACAGACCGACAGACAAACAGACAGACAGACTTCGCAAATTCAGGAACGACTCCTTTTGAAGTTCGTTGAACATTGTCTTAGTTGTTTGCCTGTACACGACGTAAACCGTCAGTGCCATAGTAAATTCTTTGACTCTACCGTTTCTTACAGGTAACTACCTCTCTATTCTGGAATCAACCAATTCAAGAAGATTACGATTCATGTAAAAATCAATTAATCTGTCAATCACTTTCTCTTTCCAAAACTTCCTGTCTTTAAAAATCTTTTGAATACTAACACTTTTAGGGGCCCAAAAAACAAATAAACAATATTTTCTCTGAGCAATATGTAACTGACCATGAATCTGGAAGTAATAGTTATGTTTCATATTTAGTTTCATCTTACCATTTATAAAAATACACCATTTTCCACGTTCGGCACATTTTGAGCAGTCTTAGACACGTAGCAATCCGCCTCTTTTGAACAAAAATAATTGGCACATTATGCACTATTCTCTGTAATTAACAACATAAAGTATGACCTCTTAGTTTTATGAAATAAAATATCAAAGCCAAACGACATCGCCAGTCGAAATCTGACTGTCCTTTCTCCATTTCCAGACCAAATGGTTTTTCATTTCGCACATCCATGTCTTTACTTGGTGATACGTGCGGAAGACATGGTACATATACCCTGTCTCATTTCTATAATTCCAATCAATTTCAAATTTCTAGCGTTTTCAAAGTTAGATTTAGATTACACGTATTAGTTAAATACATATATGATTAATTAGTTAACATCAAACCAAAGAACAACAATAATCTAATGGGAGTAGCACAATAAGGTATTGTTACCGACACGACAAAAATTTAGCAGGAATTATAGAAACGAGACAGAGTATAGC
>VTPC01086896.1:14810-32712 GCA_011009095.1 Ignelater luminosus | reverse complement strand
AATTACTAATAACTAAATTACCGCTAACCAAAATAGGGTCTATAAGGATGCTGGACGTATTTGTTATTCGAGTAGGTTCATTTAGTATTTGTGTTAGATCGTTCGAGTTAAAGCATATATTTACTGGATTATCGACATTAAAGAAATTTACATTAAAATCGCCCAAACAATAAATAAATAAAATTAGAAATTTCAAAACGAATGATATTTTTGAAAAACGCTAAAACACGTCAATTTTTATTTTATACTTCGATGTTTTTAAGGTGCTGTGCTTGTTTGTGACGTTATCCCCTTTCGAGCTATGACGTCATATGGAGTTTTTTAAAATAGAATGCTATATTTTTCGTTTCATTTTTGGGTAGCATCTTCAAAGACCTTTTTAACGAACATACACTTGTCACGCCTATTTTCAATAGTTTTTGAGATATGGAGTTTTTAAAAATAGAATGCTATATATATTTTTTTATTTTTGCGTAGTGAACAGTGACCTTAATTACACAGAAACCAAAACCTTGTTGAAAGATCCTTTTTCAAAAATATCATTCGCGTTTTGAAATTATTGATTTTATTTCATACGTAGTTTTCGCAGTGTATATAAATGAAATTAAGAAAAATTAAACTTTTTATTACAATATTTAACTTGGCACAAAACAAATTAAAACATTTATTATTATACACTATGTAAGTCTTGTCGTTTCTTGCTTACTTCAACTACGAATTAATATTTTAATTAAATTAATAAGCATAATAAAGGGATTTGAAAAAATCATGGCTGCAATGCTAGGATCAAATGTGTGAAACACTCGTTAAGTGTTGCAGTCCTTAGCAGGGGTAACAGAATTTTGAAAGTTAGCAATTCGAGCTAGGATTATCTACCCATCATAAAACTTAGACGACCCTTTTGGGCGAGTTAGCAGTTCGGGTGCACCGGAAGTGGCATACATGAAACTAAACAATCGGGATAATAATCACAACCAAAGATTAACAAATAGAACGAATACGAGACTATATTATGTTAATTGTTACAAGTCATGTAACGTGTCAAAAACTACTGGAGAGAAGTCAACATTGCTTTGACTCACGAAACTGAACAGAACACACTACAAAATACCCAGACGCAGCCTTATACACTTTTCATTTTGAAAAGAAAGCCAAAGCAATCTACATAAAGATTCCTTTTAATGTCGAATTTTAAAGTTTCAAGAAACCAAATCTTTATTTTGTAATTGCAAAAGAAAATAAAAACGAGAATCTATTGGACAAACTGATCTTTAGATAATGAATTAAAAAGGTAAACTCAAAATTTTCCTCATACATATAAATTATGATTTCTACATATGATATAGAAAAATTAGAGCCACGTGGGAATTAGACTCACAATCTGATTGCTAGTTTTTCATCAAGGATTAGTTAAAGCTCCTATATGCACGAGAAACGTTAAATTTAATTAGTTAGAACTTGGTCTAGAGAAGCGTTGTGGGTTCGATCCCCACGCGAATCCTAATCTTTCAACATGTAGAAACAATAAACAAATTTAATTTTCTTTTCTAATTCAACATTTATTTCCTCATTTACAGTTTTTAGACCTTGAGCCGTGACAATAATCATTACATAACTGACCTTCAGCTTGCAAAGGTATGAATTCTCTATTTCCTTACAAGAGGAGAGTCACTTTACGATGCGGAGCTTAGCGTAGAGCAGCTTAATCGGTTGCTGGAAGTGGTAATTTCTCGCGAAGCAGAAACTTCCTAATGAGCTGGTGCGAGTTTATCTTTACTACTTAAAAAAAAACAGTTGATACTAAACGAGAGGTTCGATTTGGTAAATTTGAAAACCTGTCGAAAAAATGCGAGTGTCTGAGAGAGACCATCTTAGAGTGGCTGAAAACAGCTCTTGCGGCACGTCTCGTAAATACGTTTCTTCTAGGTCTTTCTCTAGAAAACGTTAATCTGATTCTTAAAGAGACTCGATAACTCCCGTTTTGTTCTGTTCTACCTCTCTATACAAAAACATCAGGCGTTAAAAAAGGAACTTCCTTCGAATCGGATAGTACATACTTTCACCAAAGAATGAACACGGTCTAAGTGGAGCATCTACTTGCAGATAGTCATTTATTTTTGTTGAACGCAAATAGAACAAGGTTCAGGCAGTATTGCAACTCGTCACGTCACCTCACCGTGAAGACGAGGTAAGTAACGAATGTTGAAATTTGGTGACGTGGTCACAAATTTCCAGATGGGTGATCTGATTGCAGTGGGTCTTATAGGGATTCGGTCTGACTTTCCTCATACAAAACTATGATGGCGTCATCCCATCGAGAGTCAGGATCTTTCATTCTTTGGAGAAGCTGTTGAATAACACTCATAGACCAAATTGACAGTAGAAATTAAACAGGAAGTGGACGATAACGCACTGATGATGATTTGGTGAAAGGCAAGTTTGATGTTTAAAAACATGACTTCCATGCAGCATTTGGAGTTTAGGGCTACCGTAACGTTAGTGTAAAGGCGGAAAATAAAATGGGTTTACCATGCGATCTGGTAGCAGGTTGCTGTTTTCGAGAGATCGCCTAGTAGGCTAGAAAAAAATCCAGTAAGTATCGCAACAACAGTAATCACGGTGGAGGTAACAAATGAAGATTTGAATGGGAAGTTCTATAGAGAGTCAGAGCCCTTCTGGTTAAGGATTTTTTTTTCAAGCTATTAGTTTGGATGTCTCCTGATCGAAAATCTGAATGATGTCTGGTAAGAAATTCAGGATTTCCGTCACAGAAATCTGAAGTAAGGAAACGATGCTTGGGTCTCGATGAATGTCTTTTTTGGTATTACAAACCATGCTTAAGATATCAGCAATAGTTCTGTGGTCGTTGTAGATCATATGGGGCCGTTATTGTTGTTCTGTCAGGTGCATTAAGTAGACTACGTAACTGTTTTTATTAAAGTATTGCCAGCTCGAATGAATCTTCTATTACCCAGTGTTTACCTCTAATGAGTAAAAACTTTTATTCTTAACTTCGCTGTAAGCAGTGTTTTGTCAAAGTAGTTTATATCTTCAATACATAATTGGAACTTTTCATGCAGAATTCATGAATAAATGATAAGTATTTCCACGTTTACGTCCCAGACACTAATAAACCAAGAAAAGAAAGACGAAAATGTTATAAAGATTTGCAAAACATTGTAGATACCAACCACCATATGGTGGTGTTAATTGGCGATTTTAATGCAAGAATAGGAAATACACCCCTACAGGGCGTTAAGCAACGGTTCAACAAACAGACAGTCAATGACAACGGAAATCTACTGACAGAATTTTGCACCAAAATTAATTTATGTATCAACAAAACTTTCTTTGATCACGACCATAAATATAAATAAAAGTTTAAAAGCGACCAAGGGCATCAATTCGTTATAAATTACCTAATTACAAGCAGACACTTCCACCCGTCCGAAATTCTAAAGGTGAGAACACTAAATTCTGCCAATATTAGCAGTGACCACGCATTGGTATTATGCAAATTAAGAGCAAAATATTACACTCACAGTCGAATGACTTCCGAATACATCAAAAAGCTGAATATAAAATCGTCACAGAACGAGAGCACTAAGGGATTACATGCTAACAGCCTCGCCTGAGAGAAAAAATCGCCAATACACCAATAGATAAAAACGACAACGTAGACAAATCCTGGGAGAAGGTCAAAACGAACATCCTAACAGTAGCAAAAAAAGCGGTAGGAAACAGAAAAGTTAAAACACAAGGATCATTGGCCACCAGCACCATGGTGAAAGATTTAGCAAAAAGAAAAAAAACCAGGCTTATATGATATTCAAACGCAGCGGAAAACAGGAAGATTATAAGTTTTATAAACGAGAACGAAATACGGTGAACTCGATAATTAGACAACTTAGAAAGGAATATTTAAAAGTGTTCACAGGAAAAATGCAACATGACTTGTACGGATCTCAGAGGAAGATATGGCGTATGCTAAGAAACAGAAAGGCCGCAGTAAGCAAAACCGTAAAAATAATACAATTGGTATTAAAACCTGGGGAGAATATTCTAAAGACCCATACAAAGGAGAAGTTGACAAAGTACTTACAACAATAGTGGAAAATCACAAGGATAAGATCAATATATCAGTAGCAGAAGTAAAAACAACAATTTTATCGCTGAAAAACAGGAAAGCGCCAGGCCAGGACATCATAAAAAATGAGTTGCTGAAACATGGACCCCCTAAATTAATTGAACATTTAACAAAGCTTTTCAACATTGTCCTCAAAAAAGGCAGGTCCCAAATGAATGGAAAACTAGCTTAACAATACCATTACACAAAAAAGGAGAAAAAACTAATTCGAGAAACTAAAGGGGTATAATCCTATTGAACACAATTCAAAAGTTACTAAAAAAAATAATACTGACCAAAATTCAACCATAACTGCATACTGAAGAGGAACAACAAAGTTTTCGCACTAACAGATCAACCACCGATCCGATATTCATATTACGTCAGATAGTCGAACAAGCGATTAAATGCAATGCACCTGCCTTCTTATGCTATGTAGATCTGCAAAAGGCATTCGATCGGGTGAGACTATAGGACGTTATATCAATTTTAAAAGAAGAGAGCATTTCCCTGGAAATCATAAGCATCATACAGGACATGAACAGGAACTACGAACAAAAATCCAAGTTGGAAGCAAATTGACGAACGAAGTCGTATGCAACACAGGAATTCGACAAGACGACTCGTTGAGCCCGGTCCTCCTTAATGTAGTGATGAATAAAATTATTGGTAATAGTACCAAGAGATTTCAGGATATAAAATGGGAAACAAAAACCTATAGGTACTTTGTTTTGCGGATGATGCTTACTAATAGCTGAATCCAAAGACAGCTACAACGCCTACTGCACAAATTTATAACAGCAAAAATATAATAATATGGAGATATCAATTGACAAAACCAAACCGATCGTTATATCTAAGGAACCTATACGTTGCAAACTAGATATTGAAAGAAAGATGACAGAGCAAGTCATGAGCTTTCAGTATTTAGGGGTGAACATCTCAACTGACCGTAACAAATATAGTGATGTCAAATCTCAGATTATGAAAGGCGCAAAAATGTCTGGACATTTAAGAGACGTGATTTGGAAAAATAAACATATGAGTCTGGAGGGTAAAGTAAGAATTTACAAAACAATGGTTAGACCAATGATGACTTACGTGGCAGAGACCCGGGCCGACACTACCACAACGAAACAATTACTATGAACGATCGAGATGAACACCTTAAGGACAATCGACGGGAAAACAAGACTTGATAAATACTAAGCAAGATATACGAAACTGATGTAACATTAGAGATGTTGCAAAAGTTATAAGATGCAGAAAAAAAAAGAAAACAACAACCATGTGACTAAAGCCAACGAAGATAAAAAATAGCAAAAAATTTAAAACCACGAGGCGAAAGGTCTAGAGGGCGACCACTGAAACGATGGGCCGAAAGCTGGGTATCGACATCGATAGTAGAAACGCCATAGAACGTGAAAAAAAACAGGCCACGGTTTCCTACATAAAAGAAGGAGAAGAAGAAGACAAAGAGTAAAAACGGAAGAGGTGGTTGGCTTACGTCGATTGTTGTTCACGTATGCAGATAGGACTGAGCTTTGAATAAAGCTATTATTATATACGATATTGTGGAGAATGCAACCTTACCGAAGGTTATTTCTGATGCAGACATGAAGGGAAAATATTGTGGAATTGATTACCAGGGGAAGCTCGTTAAAAGTAACGACACGAGGAAATAAATGTCGGGTTTTGGCAACGTAGGATCTGACAAAAATATGAACAATGTATAAAATCTTCTGGTAAAGAATAAAGGTAGGTTTTTCATTAAGTCTGCGACAAAAAACAGACTCTTAGCGTTGGCGACCTTATTTTTGAAAGCCCACTGCCACCCAATGATACGTACTCGAAGAAGTCGTCGAGAAAGCAATAACTGGACAGAAAGTACAAAGAAAAATTATGGATACGATTGTTGTTCGAAATAAATAGAAAGAGCCCAAAAGTAAAGTTGCAAAAACTACACTGAGATTGGGAATTTGCTTGCGATGAGTCTGCAGTGGAGCGGAAAAAGTGAAAAGCAGGAAATGAAAGGCCTTAATCTTCAATTAATTTACTTTTGCGATGACATATTGATCTTTCTTTAAGGACCCTTTTTCAAATCTACGACAGTTGTAACGATAACACGTGAAGTAGAAGACACTATATGCAAATGGAAGACTAAACATCTTTGCCCAAAAGCAGAAATCTTATGTCATGCATAATACGTTGCGTTAATATTGTCTATGGATTAATAATATGGCGTTTTATACTGGATTAAAGGTGGGTTAAATTGAAAATATTTAAATTCCAAAGCTTGTCTCTGTAAAACAGCTTTCGTAAGGAATAGTAGCCGTGGAGCATTTATTAACATAATCAATGCGATAGGAACAAGGGTGTATGTCAGGCTAAAATGCAACTGAAATTAGATATGCAGGGCATTTTCGTCAACTCACTGTTGAAAATGCATAGTGACACTGTACCTGTAAGGCAAAATTCCAACAACGGAATGAAGGGCTATATCAAAAACGACCAACAACCAGAAGAACTTAGCTGGTGTGGTACAGAAAAATTTAAGGGTGACAGAGGAACTGTATTCTATGCCAAAATATCGATGTGCGTTTTAGAAATAATTTTAGGAAGGATTATCAAACCAAGAGCATTTTGCTTCTGACAGTCAAGCTACCTTAAAAATTTTAATATTTTCTTTTTCAATCTTACTTTGTGGAACTGGAACCAGAGGTATGCATGGCAATGAAAAAGCTAATTCTTCCCAAACAAAGATCGAAAACAGCATCTACTGGCCTGAATCAGTACACCAACACCAGAACTACCAGAATTGCAGAGAACATTGGTAATATTAGACGAAGTTTTAGAAAATCTAACCTTTTGAAGGTTTCTAAATTGAAAGTATGTTTATGAGATCTCTTAGTATCTGCATATTTGGTATTAGCTTTATTTCTAAGACAAAATCTTAATATCCTTATGAGGAATAGCACTGTTAAGGTTGCAGTAAGTTTTCATTAATTCTATTAAAAATAGAGTCTGTTTACCAAGTACTCTCAAAAGACTCAAGTTTCAATAAACAAATGCTTCTGAGTAGTCTATAAAGCATGTGTACAATGTAATCGATATTTGTTTTATAAATATAAAGACAATCCCTGCATTCTAGTGTTTCTCTAGTAGGTACACACTTACTAAAACCATAAATCATTTGATTGCCCAAAAACTAAGTTTAGTATGCTTGAGTAATTTTGTATCTTTCTCTTCAGAAATGGTCAAAATACTGTACCTGTACAGTATTTGGTCAAAAATCTTATAACGGGCGAATTTGAGTCCCTGAATTGTAGAATTAGTGTACTATAAACCAATCTGCTTGAAACATGTTTAATTTGAAAATTTAGACTTAGTGTACCACTGACAATTTTATTTATTGCTTTATGTTCAAAACAAAAACAAAAATTTATAGAATTAAGTGCAAAACTATAAAATTCGTCAGTTCGGTAATTGTACCTATCTACAATACAGAAATTGTATCGGTTTGTTTCAGATATTTTAAATAATTTCTAGGTTTTTTAAATTTAAGACTAGGTTATTAAAATATTTAATTTTTTAAAGAAAGTCCTAAAAAACCGTAGAATGTTATAAAAACTTTCCATGCAATTATTCGTGCTTGTTCCCGAAGTGCAACGTCGTTTCGGTAATTTTTAAATACGCCCCATATTTTTTCAAACAGCGCTTCAGTCTGTGTGAAACTTGGTTGGAAAGTTTACCGGTAGCAACGCAGTGATAAATCAAAGGTAAGTTTTAAATGATTGTAAAGCATTTTTAACTATTTTTGAAAACATATTAAAAAAAGCAAGCGTACTTTAATTGGATATCATATCGGTAATACGCATATTTTTAGTACAATATAAATAATTGTCTCAAATAGTTGTTGCATGCCAGACGTTTAATAGTAAAGGGCATAACCTCAAATATATGTCCAATGAGTTAGCATTAAAAGGTGGGTTTGCTGCCGTATTGTACTATTTATCATTCCGGTAACGCCTAGCATTACCGAAATGATAAAAACATTACCGAAATGATGGAAACACTTATGTAGATGTAAATCTTATTTTTCCATTTTGCCAGGGAATAATAGAGATTCCTAAAATTAAAAAAAATATACTAAAAAGAACTGTAAAGATGGTCTTACATCGAATATTGCAAAAAGAGGAAACGCACAATATGTCGATTCACCTACAAGAGATCGTTGTCAAATTCTGATTAGATTGAAGCAAGCACCCATTAATAAAGATAAATACCAGAACAATAATATCAGCACATCAGCTGAACGCAAAAGAGCACAAAACAGAGATAGAGTTAAAAATTTTCGAGAAGAAATGTCGGCACAAAAACTCGACGAAAAACGAAGAAAGGGCAGGGAAAGATATAAACGAAAGAAACAAGCTGGATTAATTAAGATTATTGATCAATGTTCAAGTAAAGAGAAGAAAGCTAAAAGAAGAGATTGGGCCAAAGCAAGTGCAAATAACAGAAAGAACTTAAAAGATAAAAAGCTCCTTACACAGTGTTAAGGTTTTTAATTTTTGTAAAATTAATCCGCAATAATTAATTCAAATCGAGATGCGTGACGACCTCTATTGAGGAATAGGGTTGTAGAGAGTAGCTATTTTTGCGGGGCAGCAATCTGCGTAATTTAGTTACGGGATAAGTCGCTTCTGCGCGTTGAGATCAGGATGCGGCCGATGCGAAATAGAGCAGTGGATTTAGGAGCTTCAGAGAGGAAAGTCCAACGCTGGTGGGGAAAAGTTTTGTGAGACGTCTTCCATAAAAATTTAGCTGCTATGGTCCATGAAGATTATCGTTTAGTGAAGTGTCCTTAAGATATATCAGCGTAGTACTGGATTTTATAAAGGGGCTGCCGTTAGAGCTTATTCTTTGGAAGCAGGGTTTCTTCTTCCTTTCGCTGTTAAGCGGAACCCAATGGAATTCATCGTCATTTTGTCCCTCCTTTGTGTGTGGATGCGGTCAGTTTACGAAGCTCCAAGTACCATAAATAGATACGCAGTTACCCGTGTGGGTAAAGATTTGGATCGCACAGCTAAGCAAGATTAGTGTACACCCATTAATATCGTCGTGTTTATACCCCCTTGTGGGTTAAAGAAACAAGTGCATTCAAAACTTGTTCAGTGGAAAACAAACAAAGCAGTTTCTCCTTGGCATTATTGTAAATATTTATAACAACGGTTTCTTGTATACTCATTGTGGTATTGTGTTTGATTCTTACTTATTTTTAAGAATAAAGAATTTATAATCCAGCAATGTGCAGCGTAAATTTGTAATGTAGATCAGTTTTAATTTTTTTTTATCGTAATTATTTGGCTTGGTTTTAATTTGTTTGTATGACTTAATTCATTGTCGATTTTATTAAATGAAATTAGATATTTCCTTTTCGTAATATACATTAAGTGCAGTCGTAACCTGTTTAAACGGCGTCAACGGGTGCCCACGCACTTGGCGTTTCTGGGAATCCCCTCGAGCGTCACTGGCCAGAATTTTGCGCAGTAAGATTTAGCACGATTATTGACGTTTACTTTATAAAGATTTTGTTTTTGTATAATCAACAGTTTATTTGTTTTGTTTTATTTGTATTTTTTTGCTTGTTTTATATTATGTTACATTTCTTTTTTTTGATTTATTTATCTAATAGATTTGAAGTTTGAAAGATAGTTTTATTATTGTAATTGTATGCACTCGTTTGAGCAAAAATATCGAAGTCACCTAAGCATTTGATTAATTTGATCCAGTTAAATTAAATTTCACTAATAAAGAATATACCGGGTGACTCAAAAACCTTGACATACTGAGTGATCCAAAGAAAATGATTTGATGATTCAATTTGAATATTCCAAATTTAAGTAAAGAAACATCTATACAGAGTGAATTGAAAATACTTTTGTTAAAGGCGGTTTAACGCCTTAAGTAAGCTTTTGTTTCAGAAAGTCTAAGTAAGTATTTGTAAAGTTGTTGCCGATTTAAGAGGGACTATGGTCCTTTTGAATCTTGTGATCTGGCTGAATCTATAGTGGCGCCTTCCAATAATACCGATTTTGAGCTATTTCAGTGGTAAGTGGGCATTTCAAACCTAGCCGTCTTCGACTGTCTGCTAGTCTGGGTATCAGCGAACTTAGTTCTTCGTGCCTTCTAGGCGCTGATTATAAGCCTGTGTCTTAAAGTTTATTTTGGCACGTAACAGCAGTTTTTAGAAGCTAGTACTCCAGCACAATCTGATAACAAAGACTATGGACCAGATATACCCAGACCAATGGTACCAACAACAAGCTCATCTAAAAAGCTATCTGGAAAAAAAAGAGTGAAACGTGATAGTTCAATGGCTTACAGAAGGTTGCGTAAAGTGGAAGCTGAAAATTTAGAGCTAAGAAATAATGTTGAAAAGTACAAAAAAAGATTCTACAGGTTAAAAGCTAAACATTCTAAAACATCTGACTCTCCCAAAAGTAAAGTGCAGAGAATGACAAGAGTTGAACGTGCTTAAAGAAATAAAAAGACGGCTATTATTTGGAGAAGCATTAGCAGCAGAACTAGATCAGAATACAAAGAGCCTTATTGGAGACAAAAACAAACAAATTGCTAGAAAGCTTGCAATAGTCGAGGAAATAAAGCAGAAAAGGTCGAAAAAAATTGCCAAGATAGATTTTGATGCGGTTTGCGGCAATCGATTCTGTGAGTTGTCTAGAAAAAAAATGCTCCCTTTGGTTTTTTGACGTTTTTTGTTATTGCATTTCTACAGAGGAAAATGCATCTTTTTGGATGCACTTTGATGCAGTTTGAAAAAACATCGACAAAATGAGCCAAAATGGGCCAGATGTTTTTACTCGGAAGTTTTTTGGGTCTCTAATCAAAATTTTCTTGAAAACTATATATTTTCTAGATGTCTTCGTTGTTATTTTTGAAGTGGCAGCATGCTATTACTCTGAAATCGACATGAAACACGTTTTTCTTGAAAGTTTCCCAATGATTTTCCACGGGTTTTCTGCAATTTTTACTGCAACAGTGAAACCTGGTTCCAAACATGTAGACTACATTGAAAGCGAGATGAACTGGCACCTAAGAGCTGTTAAACATGAGAAAAATAAATAAATGGCAAAGCTTTCTAATTTTCCACGCCCAGGATGGTCTCTCCAGGAAACTAATACCGGATTCGTGATCAGCGACCCAAAAAAGTATCTAGAACACATTTTCGACCTGAAATTCCAAACTTTTTTCGAAATTGGGCAAAATGGTCCGATTTTCCACGGCCATGGTCGTTTTTACGGGAAACTAATATCGGATTCGTGATCAGCGACTAAACACCTCTCTAGAACCCATCTCCGAAATAAGTTTTCGTTTTCCCATGACCAGGTTGGTTTTTCCAAAAAACTAATGTTGGATTTGTGATCAGCGACCCAAAAAACTATCTAGAACCCATTTTCGAGCTAAAATTCCAAAATTTTTTCCGTAATTAGGCAGAGTTTTCCGTTTTTCCACGGCCAGGTTCACTTTTCCGGAAAACTAATGCCGGATTCGTAATCAGCGACCCAAAAAACCCCTAGAGTGAGAAAATCTGGCCCATTTTGGTTCATTTTGTCGATTTTTTTTCAAACTTAATCAAAGTGCATCTAAAAACATGCATTTTCCTCTGTAAAGCTGCAATAACAAAAAAAACGTCAAAAAACGTCAAAAAACCAAAGGGAGCATTTTTTCTAGACAACTCACAGAATCGATTGCCGCAAACCGCATCAAAATCCATCTTGGCGATCTTTTTTGTTTTACTTTGGGCTTTTTTCTGCTTTATTTCCTCGACTCTAAGGTGGTAATATCACGGAACATTATCGGTTTGTAAAAGAAGCAAACAAAATTGTGAGTTATAAAATACACAAAAAACAGAAACAATTTGAAATTAAACCAGTACCAGCGAAACAATAATCTCATAAAGAAAGACGAACAGTCTAATTGTTCAACAGTAAACAATTCTAGACTCACGACAGGCATCTGTTTTACTGGTACGTTCCAGATAACAACAATAAGACCGGGAATTAAATGTATGAATTGTGCCAGAAGTTACCATTTGGACTGTATAGTTAAATACAATAAGATTTTGCAACTTGAATTTGTTTGCAAAAGTTGCCAGAAGATAAGAAAAGAAGAAGAAAGTAACTAGTATATACTATTATGAATCTTACTACCAACTGTTATAATTTTTTCATTTGTTTTATTGTTTTCTTTCCAGAATAAAAGTAATTTAAGTATTAACAAACGTATTTTTGTTGATCTGTGGGCAGAGCGAACTGCATTACCGAAATGACGTGACGTTACTGAAATGACGTTTTACGATTTTTAATTAAAATTGCTCTATTTTTGGAAAAATTTAATATTATTCGTGGCAAATTCGGAAATATGTCCAAAAATATAATATATTTCTTCAGCATACTTGAAATTGGTGTTTGGTTAACTTTTTCTTTTATTTGTTAAATTTAACAAAAGCGCCCATTATAAGCTTTTTACCTCTTTACGTTCGCCAGAGAGTCAATCTTTCCAAGCGTCACTTACGTTTGAAAGCTTTTTTTCTAAATTTTATTTTACTTCTTTAACGTTTTCAAATGTATATGTAATATGCTTCAAAATTATTTTTCAAACTTTAATTTATTTCTTTTTGTTAAGCAACAATTATACATTTTTTGACAAAAAAAACCTCAATTTGTCAAAGGACACGGTCTTCCCTTTTCAACGTTTTCCGCTTTTTATTCGAGTTCTTTAATTATTTGAAATAACCTGAAGTGCGTATCAAAGAAAATTTTAATTATATTTACAAAACAGAAAAGTCTCACTGCCATGCCATTTAGAAGGAAATTTATTTTTCTTGTATCCATCTTAAAAAGATAATAATCAAACAAAAATAAAATAATCTTACAATTAAAATGAGAAAGAATAGCAAAAACCTAAATTAATGTCTTATTTATGCACATTTATATAAAAGTATTATTATATAGTTGATTTAAGGGAAACCAGGTCAACATAACACATACAAATAATAAATTTGCTTGAGTAGAAACTCGACTAAACTGTTTGTCTCTTCCCTTAAACGTTCTTGTACGTAACATAATTGAATTATCAATACAATAAACCAAATAACATCAGTTTGTGGTGTAGTAAATTAACTTACTAATAAGAGGTGTTTTCTCTGTAGGCGGGAGTGTTTCTCTAATAGTCATTAGAAAAACCGTCATCGATAATAAAGCGCTTATACCAAGGGTGACTTTTTCTCCCGATTCTGACGGTACATAAAAGACGAGTAGGGCTGAAATGAAGGTTATTATCTTTAATGCTACGTATAAATGGCTAATTTATTTTCTTTTACCTATGCCATTAATCAAAATACATGGAAGAATTAGATTGAAGACGTAAAATAATGGCCTTCGGCGTAGTTTAATGGTGTAAGTTATGTCGGGGTATGGTTCTGGACAACAGGAGTAAAATTCTATATGTTTTACAGCTGAGAAACTAACTAAATCGAATTCTCCATTTGCTTGATAATTGCTCACGTCGCCTTCTTCTGTTTGTTTTACTAATTCGACCTGAAACAAAAACATAAAACTAGAATTACATTTTTTAAAGACTAGGTACTAATTAGGTATTTAAGATAGTAATTAATAACTAAAATATAGTCTTTAAAGTTACTTAAGTTTCATGGATTAAATTACAACAACCTTTTTTTAAAACAACAATAATGGAAGTAACATTTCATAATCATAAAACTCTCTCACAGCTTATCTACTTATTGATTTATTCAGTCTTTCGATTCATAAATAATTCGCTCTCAAAATACTTAATTACTAGAGATTCACCTTTCAAGTCTTTGTTTCCAAAGTGTAAGGATTGAATTACAGAAGTTATTTATTTTCTGAGACAGTGCGGCTTGTAAAATGTAAACCATTTGTAGGCATCATTACAAAGCTACATGTGATGACCGGCTTGCATTCGACTTAAAAACCACGGGTTCATAAGGTACGTATTGACTTTGCGAAGATGTCTAGCCAGGCTGCCTTGATTATTTTTGGTTTGGAGTATGAGTCAACTCAATTGAGGCTTCTTTCAAGTTTTTCTACTCGCATTGCTTTGATTCAAGGTGAGAAAACCAAGTATCGGCATTACGAGACGCGCACAAGGCATTTTTGCAAAGTCGATTTATGAAACACAACTCAAACGAGAAGGGTTACTTGTCAATGCGTAATGTAACTAAGCAAGAAAAATCTTATACTATGAAGCTTATAAATGTAACTTCAAGTTTTATTTTAATAGTATGCACTCTATTTGTGATACGACGCTGGCGGTTGCGCAAGCCTGCAACGCATAGTCCTGACCTTCCCTGGCAGTGAAACCTAAGAAATATGAATAGATCCAATTCTTTGTATTTTTAATGTAATGTACAATTTACAATACTTGTGTTTCTAAATCAGATTTTCCAAAACAAGACAGGGATTAAAAAGTCAGCTATCATTAAATCTCAAGTTTTCAAACTTTTAAAGATTTACTACGCAGCTAGACCTACGCCCAAGACTGCGAATTAGGATGGAATTTTTAAGAGAGAGGAGTTGGGTAATTACCTAGTTACGTTTTTTTTTTGTTTTCATCCTACATCCGATCTCACAGTTCGACCCTCTTACTCGTCATCTGCCTAGGGTAATGAAGGTATCTTCATAAATAGCCCAAGGCTTCACATATTCATATTCATATTTATATTCATATATTTATTGGTGTTAACAATACAAGTATTTTACACAAGTCAATAAACAAATTTACAATTTAGATTTCATTATTAAAATTACTTATAAGGTAATCTTGCGCGCTGTAGAATGCCTTCTAAGGAAGGTAGCTTTTTATTGAGGTTTTAAATTTAGTTAAGCTCATATTTTTTATTCTATTAAGTAGTACATTAAAACATTTTATTGTAAGATAATTTTTGCTGTTGTGAGATTTATTTAGAAGTTAGTATAAATCTTAAAATTGTTCCTTGTGTTGTAACTATGTATCTGGTTGTGCATTCTGTAGTCTGCAAGATTCTCTTTGACAAAAAGCACACACTGCAAAATATATAGACAGGGTAATGTCAAGATCTTTAATATGATAAACGTTTGATTGCAATCATCTTGATAGCGAGATCCACTAATTATGCGAATGGCCTCTGTAAAATGAAAATTTTGTTTGAAGTAGGTGCATGACCCCACACTAGCAAGGCATTTGTAATTTTGTTTTTAAATAGAGCATGGTAAGTCACTGGTAAAACCTCCATTGATACTTCGTTAACAAGATTTCTCAGAAAATAAACAATTTTTGACAAACTGTTTGCCACATGGTTAACATGCTGAATCCAGTTTAATGTTAGGTCCATCATTACCCCTAGGAATCTAACTTCAGTGGGATTCTCAAATCTATTTAGGTTTCTCAAAGCAAATGTCATTCGCTGGGTTTTATTGTCGTTTAATGCAAGTTTGTTTACATCAAACCAAGATTTTGAACGATTAAGAGCTTGCTCGGATTTATCATAAACGCCTAAAAGATCAGTGTCAGAGACAGATACTGTCGTGTCATCAGCAAATAATGTTAGTTTACAACAGTTTGTGAGCACAGTTGTTATGTTGTTAAAGTAGATCAAGAAGAGAATTGGTCCTAAAACGGAGCCCTGTGGTACTCCACGTTCGATAGGTAGTGGGGATGATTTAACATTATTAAATTCAACAACCTGTTCTTTTCCTGAAAGATACGATGTAATAAGTAATATACTGCTGTCATCAAATTTATAGTATTGAAGAGACGCAGTCGAAGGCTTTTGTTGGATCACATAGCACTGCCATAACATATTCGGAATTCTCAAAACAATTGAGTATATACTCTGCAAAGTCAAGAATGGCCTTGGTAGTTGATAGGTCCTTTCTTAAGCCAAACTGGCAACTATTTAGCAGGCCATTTTGTTCAAGGTGGATAGTTATGCAATTTTTCAGGATTGTTTTAAATATTTTTGATACTATTGGTATCAGGGAGATGGGACGATACTTTGATAATTGCTGTGGGTCCCCTTTTTTAAAAATGCATATAGTTCTTGAAATTGAATTGAAATGTTCGAAAGTCAAATTGTTAATCTTGGAACTGCCAATTTGAGATGAACTCCTGCTCACATTGCTTGATACTTGCTGATTCAAAGTACTATGAATCTCTGGAGCTATGTTGGTGAAATATGAATTAAATTCTCCGACAGTTAAGTTTAGACTGTCTCTTTTGGTTTGATTGCTGCAATACTTGTTAACTATTGACTATGCTGCCACACACTTATTTGCCGATGAATTAATAAAATTGTCTTTACTTCTAATCTTGGCTTCTCTTATTGCCTTCCTATACTGTTTTTTGGAAGTTATTAATAGGCTTTTTTAGTTCATCACATAATTAAATTCTATAAAATTCATTTAAAAACTCAATATTTGGCGCATGCAACGTAATTCCTCGTTAAACCAACGATTTTTACTAGATGTTTTGATTTTATTTTCTTTAATACTTTTTTCTGGAAAAGCAATCTTAATTGCATTTGTCAATAAATTGTGAAATATATTAAATTTGGTTTCGATGTTGATATTGCTATCTACAAAAGTCCAGTCATTTTGTTGCAAGACATCCGCAAAATTTGAGTAACGATCTGGGGTCAATGGCCTTATAATGCGCTCTATAACTGGAATTTTGTTTTCAGTTTGTGTGAATTCCATAACTAAAGCTAAATGGTCTGACAAGTTAGGTTCAACTACATAGGATGTAAATTCATGCATTTTAACATTTGTGAAAATGTTATCAATGCAATTAGCATTTCTCGTTACTTTAAATACACATTGATTTAGTCCAAACATTGAACATATCTCGATCATGTTAATATTGAATCTAACATTAGAATCTCCTAGCACAACTACCCTATGATTCTCTTTAACGTTATGATTTCAAAAACTGAATACAATCTAGGGTACCAGATGGAGCGCGATACACCACCACTATTATTAAGTTCACTCCACCAATAAGGACAGCTGATATCTCACAGGTGCTTTCAACTGCTAGGCGATTAACCTTATCCATAGAAGAAAATTTTGTACTATTTTTAACTAAGATCATCATAATGACTTTGTATGGTCCAAGAAACGTTATAGTGCCATTTTGCACTTTTTCTGTCTTTTTACAATTATTAATCTTAATCATTGAAATATTCCAGTACGATCCTGACGCATTTCAAATCATGCAACGTGTTCTGGTGGTCACATTTCCATGAGAAAATAAATCGTCAATCTATTAAATGAAAACTCTCCTTGAATTGAAACGTAGATTCATTTATTAAAGCATTTCTATAAAATTAATCTTGTAAGTTGAGCAGAACTTGTAAAAAATTTTTATATTTTATTCTGCGTATTACATTATTTTTCGTTGTTAAAAATATTTGTCTAGATGTTTGCAGGATGCGAAGAAAACATGTCACTGACGTTAAAAATGTTTTAGAAAAAGATAGACATGGTCGCGGGTGTGAGAAGGATTGGTGTGATGTGTGCTGCGACGGTTTGAAGTAGTCACTTGCGTTAAGTCATTTCCATGAGAAAATAAATTGTTAATCTGTTATATACAATTTTGCCTTGTACTAAATTCTAAAGCTTGTAACGGAAAAATGCCCAAAAGTATGCACGAGTTCCGTCACGGATGTCAAAAGAT
>VTPC01086895.1:0-14078 GCA_011009095.1 Ignelater luminosus | reverse complement strand
CGACTTCTTCTAAAAACCGCTTATCGTCTTGCATCTGCGTGGATTTCTCCGAATTATATCGACTCGAAACGCCGTCCCAGTTCGAGTTGGTTTTAATATGGGCTAATTCGTATTTAATTTTCACCGTACATGGGAGTATGTTGTGCTTGTAGACGATTCCTGTGTGATCCTGACTTTTATTTTGTCATTTTGGCGTTGCGGGTGGCAATAAGCAAGAATATTCCATTGAAATAAATAGGGGTGGTTGCTCTATCTTTCTTTGTTTCGCTTACGTTTAGTACGGTTGCGCCTAGATAAGGAGTGGCTTAGAGGTTAGTCGGCTTGGCGCGAGTTAGGGGCGCACGGAGAGTCAGTTACAAGAGAGTTTTAGTCCATGAGAGAGTAACGATTCACCTCGTGTGCTTCTATTAGGGGTTGTAGTTACAGAATCAAGTTCACTGTTGTTGTGTTATTTAGAGTGGAAGTGGGCCCTTGAGTTATTACGATTCTCTTTATTAGGTGTTTAAAAAATCTGCAAATGTTTGAGAATAAAAATTCCTTTAGCTATCGTTTCGTGTGCTAAATACTATTAACCAAAAACTTTGTCCAACGAAGTGTTGGGATCGTGAAGCTTGCGACACCCCTGGCTGTAGTTTCAAGAATTTATTAAACATCAATAATATTTGGGAGTACCAAACTCTTTTGTTAGTGTAAAATTGTCGTTTATTAGTAACTATGTTGGTTTCAACAATTTAATTGATAGTGATAAACACTTAACGGTTTTGTAAAGTTGGGTGTGAAAGTGTACACCGACGTTTTGATATTTAAGCAAAGTTTTGCTTGTGAATAAACATTTTTATTTGCGCGGTACTTCAGGAATGAAAGTACGCAAGGGTCATTGACCATCCCGCCAGCCGTTCAAATCAAGCAAACTTGAGGAAAGAGTCCTGTTGGTGAAGTACTGTCCATATTCATTAACAACTGCTTACATTATGATGAGGTATTTTTGGTTTGATAATTTCACTTGTTATTTTCTTTCTTTTTGTGGAATAAAAATTAGTTGTGTAAACAGCCTTAGAATATGCACATTATAGCAATGGGTATCCAAGGTTAGGGTAAATTTAGAACTACAAAATATTTTAATAAATCAAAATTTTCACTATTGTTAATCGAAAGCATCCAAATCATTTTTATTTTTATTATTATTTTTGAATAAACGAATGAGCGTAATATATAGTTTAGCATTTAATTTGAGTTCTGTTTATTAATTTCTTTTTCAGGCAAAGTATATACAAATGGGTGTTAATACCAGGTGTATACCTATGAAATGAGACTTTCAGCTATTAGACCACAGTTGTCGCTAGGAGTATTTTTAAACTGTCCCAAATGTCTTATTTTTTTCGTCTGTCATCTGTCAACAATATTCAATTCATTGTTTGTGATGTTTCATACAACAACGCATTTTTTTCGCTCTTAAAAATGTCGAATTTCGTGCCTTCAAACTACGATTTGCGGACATCGTTGATTTTCTGTTATCAATTGAAGAAAAACGCTTCTCAAGCTCATCAAATGCTTATAGAAGCTTACGGTGGACATGCTCTAAGCAGAGCACAGTGCTTCAGGTGGTTTGAAAAATTCCGAAGTGGTGATTTTAGCGTGGAGAACGAGGAACGTGGCCGGCCACCGAAAAAGTTTGAGGACACCGAATTGCAAGCATTGTTGAATGAAGATGATGGTCAAACGCAAGAAATGATGGCAGAGCAGTTGGGAGTGACCCAGAAAACCATTTGCAAACGTTTGAAAGACATGGGCATGATTTTAAAGGTCGGAAGATGGGTGCCGCATGAACTGACTGAAAGGCAGCAAGAGAACCGAAAAACCACTTGTGAAATGCTGCTCTCCCGGTTCAAAAGGAAGTCTTTTTTACATCGAATCGTTACGGGTGATGAAAAATGGGTGTATTTCTCCAATCCCAAGCGTAAACGATCGTATGGTCCGCCCGGCCACAAGCCAAAATCAACGGCCAAACCAAATCGCTTCGGCCGCAAGGCAATGCTGTGTGTTTTCTGGGATCAGCATGGTATGATTTGGTACGAGCTATTAAAACCAGGTGAAACAGTTGACGGTGCACGCTACCAACGACAATTGGCCGATTTGAACAGCGCTATACACCGAAAACGCCCAGAATATGCCGATCGGCGTCACAAAGTAATTTTTCTTGATGACAATGCACCACCACATCGAACAAGAGCGTTCCGGGAATTGGTGGAGACGTACGATTGGGAACCGCTGGTGCATGCGGCTTACTCACCAGACTTGGCGCCTTCCGATTATCATTTGTTTGCATCGATGGGCCACGCACTTTCCGAGTAGCGCTTCAATTCTCACGAAGAAGCCAAAAAATGGCTCGATGATTGGTTTGCGGCCAAAGACGGCCAATTTTTTTGGCGCGGCATTCACAAATTGCCTGAGAGATGGGTAAAATGTGTCGCTAGCGATGGCTATTATTTTGAAGATTAAATTTGTAACCATTTTTTGTTAATAAACGTTTAAAATTGAAAAACAAAGTCTCATTTCATAGGTATACACCTATCTACAATATTGTACAGTTAATGTAAATCAGATGCTTGGAGCGGTGTGTGACCTGCTGATTGAGCCGTTTTCGTTTTTCTTTTGAGCAAAATTTTATATTATACAGTGCCACTTGGAGTGACTACTGACGCTGATCATTCTGTATAAGTTTGCAGTGTAAGTTAGTTGAGCACAGTGTTGTGATTTTGTCTAAGTAAAAGTTCTAAGATCAGTTTAGCATAATCTACTACTTGAAGAGAAGTTAAGTACCAAATGTTCACAGATATCAAAGCGTTTTATATATGTATAATGTTTTCTGGTGCGAAGTCACACT
Organism: Ignelater luminosus; assembly: GCA_011009095.1. Taxonomy (NCBI): domain Eukaryota; kingdom Metazoa; phylum Arthropoda; class Insecta; order Coleoptera; family Elateridae; genus Ignelater; species Ignelater luminosus. The sequence continues at coordinate 11,194 of VTPC01086895.1, read as the reverse complement.
AGTGAATGTGGTGACCTTGTAACAGCCATTTCATCAACTCCTGTTACAAAATTGTTGTCCTTTACCCTTGAGGCACGGATTTATAATTTCTTGTAGTCCTATTCTTTTATTAATCAAATTCAAGTTAAATATTTCCTTCTTACTGAATAATTACTTGTTGACCGTGAAATGCTGGGTATAATTTTCCTGTTTTTAAATATATTTGTGGATCTGATTGTCTGGTTCTGGAGAGAGAAAGTTGCTTGAACGAACAACGACGTTGTAGAGGACAGGGAGAACGCAAAAAGGTTTTGTGTTGTGTTCTCGCAGTAGCCATCTTTGACGCGAGTTTTAGTGTTTAAAAGGCCTAAATCTTAGGGTAAGGATAATTTGATTATTGTTGTGCCCTTTCTGATGCATCATTATGTTTTTTTTGTATCATTAGCCTTTTACGGAAGAGGCATTAATTATGCTTTTGGAGGAATCACTCATTAGACTTCTGGAAGCGGCATTAATTAACCTGTCGTTTGCGAGTTGGATTTCTCAACCTTGAGACCTGATTGCTTGCCGATTTAATAAACCCTTGAGAAGAGGCGTATGAACATCCACCTGGTCAATTGCTTTCGAATTCCTCACGGTTTAATGAGCCCAGAATTGCGTTGTATAATTTTAATACGTCAATTTAAAACTTTTATATAATTTTGTTGAATCAAATAAGATAAATGAGCTGGGTAACTTGAATTGAAGTTAACAAAAACCGCTTGGTTTATCGAATTCTTTTAAATAATGTAAATCTTCTTAGGAAACTCCTTATTTACTTTTGTCATATTTAGGTTTGTCAATTATATAAAGAGAGCGATATTGATTTTTTTCTCTCCGCTTGTTTTGATTAATTTTCAGATGTTTGGAGAAGTCCAGTAGCGCTACTTGGCCTCATCCGGATGTAAACTTGGTGAGTTAAATTAGTTATAAAATTATATTTCAATGTCGTTTCTCTTAATTAGTTAAAAAACAATTAAGTTTAACTTTGTTCATTTAAAGGGGTTATTCTTTTATAATTTTAAATCTTGGGATTAAATTTAAAGCGTCATCATAACATTGGTTTTTTTCTTTACCTTTCATTCAAATTTTTTTCAGTTAACTAAATTTCAATGTTGTAAAAGGTACAGTATTTCTTATAACTTTAAATTTTTAACAAGGTCGAGAGATAACTATTTTTACAATTCAATTCATTTTACGTGATTGGCTAGTTTGATAAATCGTTATTGTTAGAGAAATGTACAATAGATTTTCTGAAATCTTAATTTTATACTTTTAAATTTATTCTGTTATTAAATATAAAACTAATCTAAATTTTTTTTGGCGCTCCACTATATTTATAATTTTGTTTTTTGTATTATGGTTCTTCGAATTAATAGAATATTATAGAAAGTGAATTTCTGTGTTTTACTGTATGTGTAAATGAGAATCTTCGCCTATGGCAACCCCTGAGCTAGTCTGGCCTAGGACTTTTGATCCTAGATTGCAAATTTCATAATTCACTTTGTAACGCAAGGTTACATTACAACCTTGATTTGACTTCTGGCTCCCATATCGATTGTGACATCTTCAAATAATAAGTGAGGTTCTTCATTGAGTTTCGATCTTAATTCATAATAGATTATCTGTGAACTTCTCCCATCCCCGACGTTCGAGCTGCTGCTTACCATAACAATACGATATAACATAATAGAAGTGCAGCAGATATATCTCTCATTTTAAAAACAAAACCAATTTGAGCTCATTTTCTTCTTTGTGGTCGAGTTAAATGTTGACGCATGCAAGATGTTGAATGGGTACTTCGTTACTGTCTTCTGAGTAAGCGCATCTAAATTGTTATTGCACTTCAACTTTATTTAGCAAGAATTATTTCCAAATCAATTTTTTTTTCAATTTCTAACAAGCAAAATTAATTAGAAGAATTTTGTAATTTATATCACTCTTTCTGTAATAAAACTTTACAGTTTTCCTACCTAGTTTGTCAAAAACTTGAAAACAAGTGAGCAAAATAATATTTCTTGTTTAAAAAGAAATTAGATAGAAGAACAATCTGAAAATTCTGCCTTACCTAACTTAGATTTCTGAATTCTCTTAACACTAATTATCTTACATGTATATTGTTATGATATGGAGAGCTCTTTTTCTCAGGGTCCTTATTTTTCTTCGTTTGGTTCTTAATTTTTTTATTAAAACGCTATTTTTTGACAATATTAATTAATTTATTTTCACTGTCATTACATTTATCAAAACAAAAAACAAAATTTTTTTTATACTCTCTTTTTTTATCATTTTCAAATATCACTACATTTTTAATATCATCACATTTACATTTTTAATATCATCACAATATGTTACCTTACTAAAGACAACTTTTTTATGTGCACAACTGGAGACTGCAACACGCTACTTTCGAAATTCAAGAAGCTTTATCTCTGCATAATATAAGATTGTACAATCAAAAAGCTGATATGTACGCGCATTTTGTCCTAACTGTTTTGCCAAAAAAGCAAATTTACTTTCTTCTGTTTTATCTTTTTTGCTTCTATTATTTTCGTTTACTGCAATAAAATCGAATACAAGAAATCATCAAGACGTTGATAAATTTAGATCTTATTAGTGAACTGTTTATCAAGGAATTTCTAAGTCAGCGCAGGCTTCAAACACAATTATTATATGAATGAGAAGGTTTAAAACTAAATTTGAAATCTTATTTGGAAGAAAACCGTAAATAACATAATTATGCTACATTGACGTAACCAACATATAAATCAACGCCTTGTAAGCAGTGGCGTCCTTGGTAAAGTTGCGTTCCTTCGTTGGACACGCAATGCGCTCGTCTAGCTGCGACTCTGATTATACTAAAGCAATAAGAGAAACCTTGAAGATCATCACATCAATTTCATTAGGCCTAATGACTATACTTTGGTAATATGGAAATAAGAATTCCTGAAGTTATTTTTTACCATAATGATTCTAACTGGGAATGTTTTCATTTCGATAATAGTTAAAAGTATTGTTATAATGTTAACTACAGAAATCTATTTAAATAGTACAAATAGTCAACATGCTTAAAAAAGAATGTTAGCTTTAAAATAGAGATTTGATATTTTAAAACTGTTTGAAATAAAAATATACTACAATCAATACTTAATTATTCTTTGAAAGTTTTCTATAGAAGAGAATAATTTAAGGATAACACTTCGTTTTTTTTTATTTTAATAATCACAAAGAATCTAATGTAACTGTTAACTATCTTTATTATAGTTAAGTTTGAGTTTATAAAGTAAGTCAGAAAGGAGAAATTGTACTCTTTAAATAAAATATATTGTTTTCTGAGGGATGGGGTCATATGTTATTAAGGGTAGGTAGAGGGCAACCAACCATGAAAAGCCAGAGGTGACTTGATGTATTGATTTGCCATTAGCGTGGAAAACAACACCGAAATGGCTACCGCAGACAAATTTACTGCAAAAAAACTTAAGTAACTGTTTCACACAATTTAACTTAAAAGTGATAGATTGTAAACGAAATATTTTTGAACGTTTTTCTTCTTGGTCGGTTTCTTTAAATCTATACGTAAAACACATGAATTATTTACACATTCAATAAAGTAAGTAGGATAAAAATAGAAATTGTATCAGAGTAACTAATTATCCTTTTTATTTACCTTTGACGATTCTGAATAATTAAAATTTGTTGATTTTATTTTTGGTTTACTCCCAGAAGTAGTACTATTATAATAAAATAATGATAATTAATTTGAAAAATTTTAAAACACATCACGCAAAATAAAGAAGGAGTGGTGGGATGCTAATTAGGTGTTGTTTGTTTACCGGGCGGAATTTCTAATTGGCTTCGATGCTAACTAAAAATTTAATTTGTCATATTCCGCTTGAAGAAAAGAAAAACCTAAAAACCAGAGTTTTGTAGCGCGCAATTTAACCTCTGTCCGGATAGAAGCATAAAATTTTATATCATTTTCTACTTTAAGGTTTTTACTACCTTCGTGGTTGTTGTTATAAACCTCTATGTATTTAAGGCTTACAAGCTTAACACGGCAAAAAAAGAAAAAAAATGGAAAAGAATACGTCGAAAGGAATTTCTTGGTGTATTATTCGTTTACCAAATTGAAATTTTCATTTATCATGTTTCCACTGGATTAAATTCAAGGTTTGTAACACGCAATTTTACTTTTTTTTGTTTGAATAGAAACATAAAACTCTATATTGCAACTTTCTGCTTTTGTATTATAAGTGTGTGTATGTGTGTGTGTGGGTTTTTATTTTATCGACGTTCTGGTTGTTTTGTGTTTAAGGATTACAAGCTTAGCGCTACGTTGCTTTCTATAAAGCTGCGTGTCCGAGTTCTTTTCCAGCTTTAACTAAAGGCATTTGCTTAATATCTTCTCCAGATTTTAAATTATACAAATATTCCTTATTTATCATTTAGTTATTCAGTGACGAGAACAAAACTAAACTTTTGTTATAGAAAATGAAATTAAATTACCTCGCGTTATGTCGTCTATTATTGTTGGTTCTCGTTACACGGCGCGCATATTTGTCTTTTCATGACTACAACGTTAACATTTTGAATGTTATTATCATTGCTAACACGAGCTTGCACTACCAATTATGAACGATATAATTTGTGGCGTGTTCGTGACAAATAATTTCTAGTTTTACTTATTGCTGGATTGAATCCACAAGTGTAATGAAAAATAAAAATAACCTTGTAATATAGGTGGCAGATAAATGGGAATGTAGCTGAAAATAATGATTTCAAGTGTTACGATTGAAATGTAATTTGTTTATAATGAAACAAAAAACAAAAAACTATCTCTAAGGCAAATACAAAGAAATTGTATAATTTAGTGACTGAATTCTAATAGAATAAATTGACATCTGCTTGTTCACCAAGGCTATGAATTTAATTATTACCTCGATTTCTTAATTCTCAAATATATGAACATAGAGAACTTCTGTGTGATTATTTTAATTTTATGTCTTAAAGTAGCTTTATGCTTGAATATCAACATTAAGACTGCACTAGACATTTTCTTTGTTAACTACAATTACCTATGTTTTCTAATTTATAGTAATAAAAGGTGCGCTATCTGTACTAACGATTTTTTGATAATTACTTACACACTTTTCAACCAATTGAAAAATCATTAAAGAAAATAAGTGAAGTAATTAATTTACTTTGGTACATTCCTGTGTAACTTCCCAACTCGTTAACTACAAGTAAAAATGCTTCTGTTCATAAAACTTCTCTGAACTTTCTGAATAACATCTGTTACTGATAGGTTTATTATAAAATTTAGAGAATTTTCCTTTATTTTGTAGTTTAAAAAATTGCTTTTATTTTCTTAATTTAAATTTAAATTTTTGATTTATAAAAGCCTTCGGCTTCTTAAAATCATTTTGGAAATCCTTTGCTCTTAAGCAGTAGGTGCGCAGTTTTAAGTTTCCATTGCTAGTTTTGACGGTTGGTCGTAGCTGTCTGTTAATTTAATTCTAGATCTAATAATAGATAAAGTATGGCATTATTCTTAGTTAGTTGTAAAAACAATTCTTTATTTTAGTTGATTATTCATACTTTTTCTCGAAATCTGCATTTAAATTGAAATTCTTCTATTAAATTAATCAATTGTAATAAAAGATAAATCTGAATCTAATAGAAAAACTTCAAATTCCAATTTAAAGTTTGTACGAACTGTTATTCTTTGGGTAATCTTAAAATCTTTATTTGGCATGCTTTTATTCCGCTTCTAATTTTAAAGGTTACGTATACTTTGATTTATAAAATACGAAATTAATTTGTTATTATTAAAATAAGAGGTGGTTTGGCAATAACGAGAAATTTGGCTTAACATTCCAAAGCATGCAATTTAAGTTAAGAGCCAGGATAATCAAAAAACAATAACCCAGTAAACACAGGTGTGACATTAATGTAACAGGTACATACCAACGAAAGAACGAGCACTACATCTCTCGATTACATCTTATCGATGTAGCTGGTACGTCAATACTATGACATCGCAAAGGAGTACTCAAGTTACATCGCCAGCGCGTAATTTCAATCACATCAGGTAGATATCAGGTATAAAGTGTAGCTGGGACGTCAAGACTACGACATCACAAAGGATTACTTAAACTACGTCGGCTGCGCGTAATTTCGAATACATCAGGTAGACGACAATGCTATGACATTGCAAAGGCGTAATTGCAATCACATCTGGTAGATGTAGAGTATACGCTGTATCTGTTACATACTTCTGCACATACTTATATGATAAATGTTAATGACGTAACAATAATGCTTGTTTTACATATACTTGATTTATAGAAGATCTTAACTATTTAGAACACTGGTCGCCCAACTGACGTTACGTTTTCAAATCTTTATGCGCTAATTCTTGGTAAATAATCTTTTTATACATGTCTGAAATAATTATATTTTTATATTCTACATTCAATTTTTCCATAATGACATTTCTTGTAAGGTTATAATTTCATAAGAAAATTATACTGACATCTGCCAAAATTTATTGAAGAATATAATCTCAGACATGACTAAAATCCCACAGCAACCGCGATCCAGACTTTTTAAAGTTCTTTTCTTCAGGAATACTCACTTACAAAAATACTAATCTGAAGTCATTTTTAATTTTTGCAATTAAATCTCTTATACTTTTTGCTACATGTTTAAGGCATAAAATAATATAGATGATATTAAAATAGTGTTGAATTCTAACATAAATTAAGTCTTAAAATATACAGTGATAAACAAAATTAACATTAAAAATAACTTCTTATTTCCATAATTTTTTGGGCAATTTCGATCTTTAAAATTTTACTTGATTTTGCTGTATGGCCAAAAACCACAGCAATATTTATGTAACTATAGTATTTTCTATATAAAAATCACACAGTGAAGTGAATCTTTTACAGATTATAGCGCCTGACCAGGTAGAAACCATTCCAAGATGATAAATAATAATACATTTTTATACAATGCACTTATTCTGAAGTGAAACTTTACTACATAATATACTGAACGACTTATAAACAAGCAGTAAAGCGGTAAAAATCAATATTTCTTTATTTAAAGGCAGGTATGAAAAAAACAATAGTGAATAATATCCCGTTATTTTAAAGTTTGCCTGATTCACCTGTCAATTTGAAAGGAATTTCAAACAAAATTTATAACTTTCTTCTTAGACATTTTTAGAAAGATTTTGTGTTTACTATACAAATGAGAAAAAGAGGGACATGGTCCTTTCTAAGTATGTAATAAAAGTATTTAGCCCGTCTGCATCTAAACAGTAAATTCTTCAAAGAACACCACCCACTGATTTGGTTCCCTGCCTTCGTTCGGTTCGAGTAAATTCATTCCACAGTGTTCCGCAGTTTTTGTGCAAATTTGTCTGGTTTAGTGTCGTTAATAGGTAAGTTTAAATTAGTAACATGTAGTATTTGTACTGATTCTTGCATTTTTAAGGATAACAATTTACTGTAAGCGAAACGTCTAAAAGAATAAAGTAAAAACCTTTTGTACTTTATCAACTAGACAAAAGTACCGTAGATTAGGGCAGTACAAAAATATTATGAAAGCGAAACATAAACTACAATTATTCAATAATAAAAATGACAACAATATTACTATGAAAGAAACTTTGACCAGTAATAATAGCATCAATGACAAGTAGTTTTAGCGATACTAAAATTTTAAATTCTGATATTACGATTAATCAATCAATCAAAGATCACAGGTAGAGCAAATGCTGCCAATAGATACAAAAGAAAGTTTTGGAGAATTAGAAAATTAAATAAAGAACATGCGGATTTGTTTATTCGTTTTCTTTTTTTTTCTCTAGAAACTCTTTTTATGTAAGATCAGTGGAGTTGGCTATAAAGGCAAGATCTCCAGAATTTAAAAAAAATGTTCTGACCAACGAATTTGCTGTTATTCGTGGTTATTCGTGATTGCGTCAACGTGGGAATCTCCAAATGGCTGGAACCAAGACGATGAATATTGGAAAAGGTATTCTTTTTATCGTAATATTTATAGCTCGCATATATAAATTGTTTTGTTTTCAGAAATTGAGCAATGTTGTTCCGAGGGACTACGCCATGCTGCACAGAGATTAAAAAGGAACGACAAAACAAAAACAAATTAATGTGTTTTGGAATTGTTTTGTATTTTTCTTTTTTAAAAAAATTTAATAAAACTTTTATTCCAAGTATTACTTTTAATGCATTTTCCTTCAAAAATAAAGTACTGTGTAATATCTTTCAAATTAGTTCTATTACGAAGCTCTTCGTTTTGCAATATATGTCTTTGATCTTTTCTTAACTTTAATTACAAATTTTTACTTTTGTTTAAAAACGGAATGACAGTATTCCTAAACTATATTTGATAACAAATTTGAATGATTTAAGAGATTTTGAAATTTTTGCACCACCTAGATTAAGGCCTTGTCTTTCCACCTCCTTATTAATTTATCGGTCAGATAACTTGAGACTTTTCTTACTTGGGCAAGGTCAATATGTTGTATTAACTTTTGACTAATTTATTTTGGTCTACCTGCAACCTTTAAAGACTAGAATAAATTGGTCGGAAGCTTGGAAAAATGTTTTGGGTTACGTGGACGATAAATTTACAAGTAGGTAGAAAGACCAGACTTTAATTAATTAATGGGGCATACTCTTTGTTACATGTTAACGATGTTACAATGTAGACGTAAAGAATACGTAATTTAGCATGTTACATAGTCTTTTAAAATTAAACGAAACAGGTACATCGAAACGTAGACATTAGAGCGATGCATTCACGTAAAATTATGACGATGTACCAACAAGCATATACCTAGTCTGAAGCACGATGGATGTCGTCGGTATGTAACAATCGGTACGTAATCGTGATGTACTGCAACTCGTACTGTGTTTCTGACATTACGCCTTATATATAACGCACATGTGCGCAGTGTGCTATGTAACATTAAACAAGTTCGTACACAGATAAACTCGCACTGATATCGCTACGATATAATTGTGTTTGCTGGGAATATTCTGGTTTACTAAATAAGGCAAATCCTGTTGGAATTTGAAGTCCTGTATAATAACCAACATGCATTTTAGCTTCTGTGCTAAGCCAAAAAACTTCTTTGTCGCTTCTTGTCTAAATCGAGTAATAATATAAATTATTAACAGTCCTTTGTTTTTCTTATATTTCTAAAATGACACTTGATTCTGTTATGTAACAATCTAATAGAAATATAAATCTTGCTTGCTAATAATAAGTCTGCGTCAGGTCTCTGAATTTACCTTTTCTTAATAAAAAAACCAGGTGGCGCCCTTGAATTAGGTATTTTTTGTGTTGAATCTATTTTTTTCTAAATACTGTAGACTTGGAATATTAATTTATTTCAAATGTAGTTGAAGGTGTACCGACTCCCACCGAATCCAGCTTACTGAGCTGTCGATTCTTAAAATAAAAAAACTCTTGAGCTAGAAACTACGTTAGAGAATTCAGTGCTCGCTTTAAAACTGCCCCGAAGTAATAATTAGTTATTAAATTATGATCAGATTTAGATTACTGTATCTTAACCATAACACCGTATAGTGTCATTTTATAATTTTGTCATCTTAATATTTTGCGAACATAATTAGTCATTTTCATTTATTAAATCTTTAGTTGACAGTATTTTCAATTTATTTTGCACGATGTTTATTTAAGTACAGGTGTGGTTTTTCTAAAAATTGTTTCTTGTACTTCAGTTGTTAGAATTTTGCGAAATTGTGTAATAGACGCTGCTCCAAGCCAAGCCTGTTTTAAAGTAGACAAATCTACACCTAAAAATCTCTACTGAATACCTAGTGTGTGCATTGTGGGATTCCGACATGTTACAGATTTCAACGGGCACGGAACGTTCCATCACACAAATTGGGGTGTTTGTGTCGCTATCTTAGTACGGTTGCGCCTAGCTAAGCGTAGCTGCTAGTTTGAGCCTGTTTGAGGGGCGCGGGAAGCGCGCCAAAAAGGAGAGAGTTCACGTTCACTCTCGAGAGCAGGAAGGTTATGTCGCTAAAATCACATCGTTGTGTTGAAATATTATTGAAGTTCATTGAAAGTGGTTTCTTGGGCTGCTAATCGGAGATATTTTAACGATTTTTGCAATTGGGTGAGAGTAATATCCCAAGTCTTCATTTTATAGGTGAAGTAGTGTTTATTTCAAGTGCTTCCAATTATCTTTATCTTGGTTCTAAGGAACTAGTAAATATCGATAATATTTAACTGTGTCGAACCTTCGTTGGTGGAGAGCTGTTGTCTAATGATTGTTTCGTCCTAATTCCGACTGATAACAATGAACACCTGTATTAGTTTTGTGAAGCTGCGTGTAAATGTACGCATTGGCGTTTCGTGATTAAACAATTCTTCGTGAATAATTAAAACATCTCTGCGTGTGCTATCGTGTATTAAAACCACCCCATCATTCGAATATGTCAAGTACATTTGAGAAAAAATTCACTGCCTTGAGCCCAAATCTGGTGGGGCCTCCCGTCAAGACTGGATACCCACTGTTTGATTAAACTTAAGATAATTCTAAGTTAATATGTAGTTTTATTTATTATCTTCCTTTGTGTATTACAATGAGATACATGTATGTAAATTTCATAACGACGGATACCCGAGGATAAAGCTGAAAATGGGGTCAATGAGCTAAATAAAAGCTTTGGTTTTTTACATGTAAGCTAGATAGTTAGTAAAATCTTTTAATTTGTTGCTACTTATAACCTTTTAATTAAGGGATTTGTTTCTTTTTGTTGCCATAACTTAAACGGTCTAGATGTATTGTTGATAACGTGGCAAAATTAACATTTTTATATTAATATTGATGAATTCAGGTATCCACCGTATCCACCGATTTGTTTTTGTCAAAGCTTACTCTTCTCTTGTGAGATATTTTTTTGTTAATCAACTAACAATCAAGTGTATTTTATTATTTACTGTTTCCTCCTCCTTTCAGCTATTGTAAATATATTTGTGCACCTTGACGAGATTATGCAGGTATTGTGAACTAGATATTTGAACCAGTGAAAGGCGAGCTGCATAAGTAACTTCCTTTTTGTTTTTTTATGAGCAAATTTAGATACATCAATACGAAATAGAG
>VTPC01086894.1:0-24882 GCA_011009095.1 Ignelater luminosus | reverse complement strand
ATTGATATTTCGATGCAGGCGCAAGGATATAATAATAAATAAAGAGATTCATGGACACAGTCACGTTAATAGAAAACCAAACAACTGATGCGTTCCTTACTTTAGAATTATCAATCTCGATTTGCAGGTCACGAATTTTTTTGTCAATTCTTGTAAAATCGTTCCAAATATAAAAATGGAATTTTGAATAAAGTTTACTAAAAACTATTAATACGAAAGTTAGAAAAAAGTCCATGTGTATTTGAAACATGTGTATAAACCAAACTAAAGGTTGTTTTTCGTTATATTTTACTGAAATGTTATTTTGCCAAACCATCAGCACTTGTAGACTTAAAAACACGAATGGAAATACTTTAGCTTTGTTGCTTTCTCTTATTATTGTCCTTCTTCCCGGTAGCCCTGAGATGTTTACTTCGAGCATACCCAAGCATTTTGCTAATTTGTAAGTAAAAGATAATGCTGTTATAATATCCGATTTGCAATAGTAATTCTTCTTTGAAATACAAGACATTTTTTATGAATGTTATGATGTACAAACACTTTAAAAATGACAAACGAGTTCCTAAGTAATAAATAATAAATTAATAAATACATAAATTGTTTACACAAGTTATTAAAAACACATTTTTATATAAAGGTTGCCTACTACATTTCTTGATGGAATATGCTTAATAACTAAAATAGGGTCAAGTCAAACATAACTAAAAAAATAGAAATGAATGCTAACCACTGGGTTAGTAATAAATCTTGTTTGTTCTTTCTTTAGTACATCTCATATATTTCGATATTTTCTTATTCTTTGTTCATTTCTGCTTACCGTAATACAATCTTATATGGTATGAACCTAAGCAATCTGTTGTTTTTTGATTGTTTGTTGCAAACTTTTCACAAACTTTTTGAACTAAAAACTTGAGCAGAAATTAAAGTTTATATGCTTGAAATTCTTTTCCTTAATACTTAATAAGTTTGTAAAAACCTTATTACAAATAATAAGACTGTGGTTGTTAAGTCGAGGCACCCACATAGCTATATGGTTGTAAGCAAGGCTAAAAAGATATCAAAATATTTATGGTAAAGTGTTTTTCCCAAAAAGACTAGTGTGCCATTCGTTTATAAAAACACTAAATGTGTATAAATACGTCATCTTCCGTCTGCATATTGTTGGAACACCCTGTACACTAAGTACTTGCTAATTCTACAATATCAAGTATGTTTCTGTATAGAATTAGAAATGCGGCTTTCACCCAGCACATCTATTTTATTGACAAAAACAGTTTCGATCAGTTTAATGCAAATAAAGATGTAGATAAGTAGTGCCTAAATGTAAAATTTAGTTTTTGTAGCACGATCTCTTGGGAAGTTGTTAAAAGAAATCGTTGTGTTATGCAAAACCTTTAAGTGGCGTGCCTAGGCAAAGAACAGTTTTCAAGAGGCATCTTATTAAGGCTTTCTTTTTATTTTTGTCCGCAAAATAACGCCGTTATGTTTGCTTAATGTAATTTTAGAAACACCCTAATAAAAGGTATTAATACATATCCATTACAAAATTCTTGAGCACGTACAGAAACTGCAATTGAGAAGCGACTGCTACGGGGCGGGAAGAAAAATTTTTGTAGTATAGAATTTGAAGACAGTATTTTACTAAGGTAAAAACAACTCAATGACAAGCACACTAGCTAGACCTCTAAATACAACACACATGAACAATTAGCAAGTTCTACGTAAACAGCAGTTTCACTCCCACTTTGTTCAAAATGAACAAGGTCTAGGTCCGGTTAATTTTAAACCACAAATTGATTTCTAGAGATAATTCTTGCAGCTTTGTTTGAAATAGCATCTATTCTCCGGCTGATTCTATTCACTTATGTTTTGGACAAAGAATAGCCTCGTACAACTCTTTCCACGCGATTCCAGAAAACGTTCTGTCAGTGTCTGGGCGTCTACTTTTCCTGCTTGCCTCTCCGCTCCCATCTATGTAGCTTTCATCAAAAATATAGTAACTAACTTGTCTTCCCTAAGGTAAAAAAAATTTATTATACGCGACAGCAAGCTCGTTCTGTCGATGACCCTTAGGATGAGACTAAAAGGTAGGAAAGACTGCAAACAATAAAACTCCAATGTCCTCAATACTCGTGCAAACTTTTATTAACAAACAAAACAAAACCTACAAAAATTGTATGAAAACATTCATAATAATATTTGCATAAATAAAGGAAGATTAAATTCAATTTTGGCTTCCACATGAGTGAATTAAAGAAAACACGGAAAAATGTAATGAAATATGTATCTTTGAGTTCAGTATTTTAGGTCGATTCATTACAATCGCACATGAAAGGTAACATTATTCAAATGTCCGACTCGGCTTCTAAGACAGAGCGTAATCCGTTTGTCATAATTATCGATTGCGGTTAGTTCGCGTCGGATTTCTTGTTTCAGCTCTGTAATGGTGTTCGGTTGTTTTCTGTAGACCCTACTCTTCAAATAACCTCAAAAAAAAGTTTAAAGGAGTGATTGTTGCTGCTGCTGTGTGGCTGGCAACACCGTCTTGTTGGAACCAAAGATCTTCGATATCTATTTCTTTCCAACAGGTCCGATAAGAAATCTGTAATCATGCTCCCAAAGCGAACTGAATTGACTGTAACAGCATTTTCCTCATTGTCTTCAAACAAATACGGACCAACTATGCCACCAAAGTACAATGCACATCATACAGTCACTTTTTGATGATGCATTTTCTTCTCGAAAGTCTCTCTTGAATTTTCCAATCCCCAAATACGGCAATTCTACTTTTACGTAGCCGCCGAGATGAAAATGCGCCTCATCACTAAAGAGAATCTTTTGCGAAAATCTGTCTCCTTATTCACGAACCCATTCGGCAAACACACGACGCTGTACATGATGTCTAGGCTTCAGTTCTTGTGTTTGTGTTTGAAGTTTTAAGAATGTAAGTGTAAATCTTTAGTCAAAATCCGCTGCGTATTGGAGTACGTAAGACCCAAAAAACCGGTAGGCACCAGAAGTGTAGAATTTTTAGGACGGCGGTTTTATGGCCTGCTTCCGAGGGATCTCCTGGAAGTTAAAAATGTAAAAAACTTCAAGAACTCTTTAGAATTTGTCAACCGAGCATACTGTCCAATCGATACTTTAATAATAGTCAGTAGATACAAGAATCATACTAGTAAACCAGGGATATTTTCAGAGAACTGAAAGAACAAGAAATTTAAACCAATAACTACACTTGCACTTTCTACTAACGAATAAATATATCTTAGGTTATTAATATCTTCTTTGTCTAGAATATGCAAAAACTGTTTATCTTTAATACAGTACGGTGAGTGCCGTCTCAACTATGCGAGTAAGCCAAAGCAGTTGAGGTTCGTATCATCGTACAAGAAATAACTAAAAGTGTAATCACTAATCAACGTCTAGCCAGTATATTCATTTTAATAGCTTTAATGGCTTTTTAATAGCTTCAATCTCCTAATAAATAAATTCTTATCAGTTGTAAGAAGTAACTAATAAACATAATTGAATGTGAAATGCAAATCTTTATTTCTCTTAATTTCTTTAAATGGAACACCTCTGTATCTGTTGAGGCGGCTTAAAAAAGCATATAACCAGTTTTCACCTAATACAATACTGTCTATCTTAAACCAGTATGTGAAACGTAATCTGAAACTGTACCGTCGTACTCAGAAAAATATGTTCGTTCAAATCAAGCAGTGAAAGATAGGGGTTGCGATTTAAAAAAATGTCGATGACGTCACTGATGATGCCACGTGACTTTTAGGAATTCCAAATAGGCACGAAAATTAAATGACATTTAAAATGCATAAACAAGATAGTTAAATGCGATTTATTAAATTGTAGAATCATATATAATACATAAAATAATCGCTTCTTTTGTCAAGATCTAGAAATTAATTTTTAAAAGAAATATCTACTTTTGTAAATATTAACAACAGATTGCTAAAGGCATACTGGTATAGTACTGTTTAAGCACTAGCCAAATCAAACTATATCAAAATCACTAAGTATGTTGTCCCAGCCGCAACTATCTGTAATAGAGAAAATTGTATTGTTATTACTATTATTATGATTATTATTATTATCATATTCAATTCAAATCAGTGCAGAAATGTGTGCCTTTTATGCTAATAGACTTACTGTGGCAATTAACGGTAAATCAATAGTAAAAAATCCACCAGCTGTTATTTTTACGTCATCGTGCAAAACAGTTAATCTACAATAAAAACAGAAAAACTGAACACTTCAGTTGGCAAACTATACAGGCTGTTAGTAAGCTGAAACACAAAACTTCAGAAGATTATTCTACAAGTCATTCTAAGCAAAACGTTTTTATTGCAGAAAGGCCCTTGCTAGTCTGGTTTTTGACATACAGGATGTTGGAAATTTATGAGGACATTTCCTTACATTGTAGTAGGTTGTTTTCACAATAAATTATTTAAAAACTGGCGCACCAGCTTCTTTTAGTGTGCAAGCACGGAAATGTCTAAACAATAGAAACCAGCAGTTCTAAATTCCTTCTTCTTTATTTTTAATTTTTTAGAATGGCTAAAGACTTTAATGTTAATAACACTCTGTAAGAAGCACATCTTTGTTTATTAGATTGCATATTTTCTAAATAGGAATCTGAAACTATACTTAATCACCTCTTTTGTTAAACCTTTACTATTCTTCGATGATATTAGTCTTAGTAACTGTTTTTTCATCAAATTTGCCTGAAACAAATTAAAAACATTTTATTATATTATGAATAACAGAATTTGATAATGTTACAAATGCTAATGCATAATATTTCTTAAATAAGATTTTGCATATTAAGCATAGTCAAGTTATTGATTGATGTGTTTATGAGCAATAATTGATGTTATTAATAATAATAATAATATAATGTTAATTTTACATAAATGAATTTATATAAATCAAAATATTAATTATGAATCCTGAAAAGCAATTGAAATAGCAACATTAAAATGGAAAGAAGAAAAATTTTTATAATTATAATAATAGAAGATATGATAATGCAGATACTATAGTAATAACCAAAGTTATAACTTTCTACGTTTAGCTGTGGTTTCTGGCTTCAAAGCTTCAGCCACTTCTTCTTCAACTTTTTCCGTTAGCAGCTCTGTTGTATCGTCTTCTTCATTTTCATTAGTTATGATGTCCGCTGTATTTTCACAAGTTTCCCCAGAGTAGTGTTTACAAATGATAAAGTATCTGAGTCTGGCCTTTTTACAGGTGCAGGCCTTAGCGCATCCTTTCTTGCAGTGACGGGAAATGAATGTCAGAACTGACTGATGAACTGTATTCCTGGCGGTTTTAATAAGAATAAGTCCTTTACTGTTTTTAATTCATCCCCAGTCCAGAGGATTTTTCAGTTTGCTCATCCATGTCTGGACTTAGTGATATGTTCGGAAGACATGATGCATAGCAGCATCCCGTGTAGGTGGTAGCTTGGCAAGATTGATATACACTACATATCCAAAAATTAAAACTACATAACTTTTTGCAGGCAAACTTAGCCGAAATTAAATGTAGATATTACATTGGGAAAATTAAAGTGTCCTAATTTATTTTAAAACCAATAGTACATATTCATTTTTTTGTTGTCATGGGTGTCAAGTTTTGTTAAAATTTTTGATAAATTAATCGTTGCAACTATGAATGATTAACAACTTTTCAATTTATTCGAAAACAGTATTGTGTTATTTAGTTGTTATCTGTATTATATCTTCAAGATTCAATGAACTACTAAAGCAAAACTCACTATATGTTCAGTACAATTCCCAATTTTTCTTCTCGTGGAATCCTCAAGATAAAGCCTGTATTCAGTAAACTTTTGGAAAAGAAATCTCTAACAAATGTTTATTAAATTAAAGAAGTTTTGGTAGAAACAAGTTAATCCTTTTACAGGCCGGAATCCTTTTCGTAGAAAACAAAAAAACGATTGCTTTGGACATCGGACAGTGTATATCAAAACCTAATTAAAGTTTTTTGAATACTTTGATAAAAGACTCGATATGTAAAATATATTCAAGTAATAATTAGGTTAGATTGCCTTTAAGTTATGTAATTCCTACACATTAGCATAGAAACTTGTAAATATGCACAGATTAAAGAATATGAATTTGCGTAGTAATAATAAACAAGCAGCATTGTATACAACGTCATATAATATCAATGCAGTGCTGCATTCCTTACTTTAGGATTATTATTCACAATTTCTAATTTATCAAAACCGCTACTTTCTCCCAGTAAGCGGCTGCCCTGTACTAAACGTCGACCCCGAAGGTCCCAGCAGCTAACCTTTAAAATAAAAAAGCTATAAACACTGTGTAAACGTAATAAAATGATTACATGCGAATTATTGGAATCCTTAATTGGATCACATGTTTGACAAATAAAATCCTTATTAACGATATCTACATAGAAAACAAAAAAGTTTAATACATTTTAAATGATACAATGAAAGGCATTTATCACAACTTGTTTTTCAGTTCATTTTCTTCCTTACCAAAAAAGAAAAACATGGAAAGAATTCGGAAAAAAAACTAAGACATACACAGAAAACCAAAAGATAGAAAGAAAACTTTCAAGAACTACTAGAAACGAGAAACAAGACGAAAACATGAGTAATGAAAGAATACATATCGATGTAAACTTTACAAAAGAGGAACTGCGTTGTACAGTCTGCGACATTAGTAATGAGATTCGAGAATGGATGTAATGGATTCCTTCTTGTAAGGTTTTTATACGACAATAATGAGTGTAAATAGTCTAAACAACAACAATCAGATTCACTAGAATAGTTTTATTTTAGACCTTGAGTGGTCTAAAAGACTATCATAAACAACCTGCTTTAAGGAAAAGATAGTAGCAATAACATATTGTTACGACATATAAAAGTAAAACTTTTCCAAAGATTAAAGAAGGTGCTTTAAGGAAATTCCAAAATACTTACTTGTTTATTAAGCAGTTCAGAAGTTCAAGATGTTGCAACAGCATTCATAAAATAAGTGGAGGTACCGATAGCTATAAATATTATAAAACTTCTAGGCATAACATAGTTAACTGAGAAAATAGCTGAATACCGATATAGACCTATTAAAACCTGCGCTATATCATATGTCATATTTACTAATATGGGAATAAAATAAATTTTATTAAATGCTTTTGTTAACCCACATAAAGCATGATATATTTGTTCTACTTCTGTTATAAATATTTTAGTACAGCACGAATGTAAAGCTTTATTAAGTTCAGTTATCCTTAACTTCATTGAAGTCGTCCAGCCTTGAAAGGTAACTAAAAGTGAGTTTTTGTATATACTGCTCACTAAATATATCCAATGTCCCCACCGGTATTTTGATTCGGGTCCCCGAATGTTATAATATGTAAATAGCACCATCACCACGGTTATATTGATAATGAAGAAAAACATTGATAAATTTGTCATTCTAACATTGTTAATTTTAATGTTTAAATGACGAATTTTTGTATCAATAACTATAAAATCATTCCAAATGCAAAACTGACACTTTGAATACATTTTTGTGCAGAATATTAAAGCAGAAATTAAAAGGAAATCCATATGCAACAGATACATATGTAGATACCATGATAAAGCGTTGTCCCTACTGTACAATACTGAAATATTATTTTGACAAACCATAAATATTTGAAGGCAAAACGATGTAAGGAAGTATTTTGTTTTTATACTTTATCCTTTTTATTATTCTTTTTCCTGGATCACCCGATGTATCTAATTCACTTATACCAAGAAACCTTTCTAACTTATAAGAAAAAAATAATGCTGTTATTATATCCGAGGAACTGTCACGATTCATCTTTTGTGTATATTGTGAACGTAATAAAGTAAAACTGATGAATTACCATTTAGTAATACCTCAGAACAATTTACATAATCCAACTACTAATAAAACTTTCAATCATTAAAAGAAACA
The DNA here is from genome assembly GCA_011009095.1 of Ignelater luminosus. NCBI lineage: Eukaryota > Metazoa > Arthropoda > Insecta > Coleoptera > Elateridae > Ignelater > Ignelater luminosus. Next base: position 16,891 of record VTPC01086894.1, on the reverse strand, counting down.
CTTTCAGGTTCACTAACTGCAATTCATAAGCATGTCACTTCAACTAAAAATAAAAAGTATTAGCTTCTTGTACTGTTTACAATAATTCTGTTATTACTTCATTATTTAATTTCTTTTTTTTTAATCACACGTTTTATTCCATACATAGCATAATAAAATGTAGGTGCGAATTTAAAGTTAAATCAATACACCAAATTAAATACATGGGAAAAGTTAGTTTTAAGAAGGTCGAATTGAATACAAAAAACGTACCACGAAGCAGATCTGATGATTCACATTCTGGGTATCAACAGAAATCCAGTAGCTACATCAATCATTCGCAAAAAAAGAATGTTCTTAAGACTAAAATATTTCTTCCTAAGTAGTAAAAAAAACCAAAATAATTCAATTGTAACAAATAAATTCTTTGAGACAAAGATAGAAGCTAAAAGCAGGAGAAAAGTCTTTACGACCAACAGACCAAAGTTATGCAATATACAAAAGTTAACACTAAACACGTTAAGATATTAACGTCGGGTGTTCAAGTAAATATTTTGACGAGTCCTCGTTCGATCTACTAGTAAATTTGGCTCTGGCCCGCGCTTTACGTTTCACCAACAGTAGAGCAATTTTGATAATCGTTAGGCGAAAAATTTGCGAAGTTAATCTTTTGCGTACTTATATTGTCAATGTTGTAAAAAAAGATTTTGATGAACAGAATATCCGTTTAGTAACAAGAATAACTTCCACAATCGAACTACTAGTAAAACCTTCAATTATTAAAAGGAACGAATTTACAAAGGCTGTTATGCCTTTGCGAATATTGAACGTTATAGAAAAGACTCTAAGTTGCAAACAAACACTTTCAGATTTACTTACTATAAATGACTTGTAAATATGTCACTGGAACTAAATATCTTACCAACTTATGGTCTAAGATTCAACGCTTCTTAAACAGAGATATCAAAGCTCAATCCCTATGCAACGGGCGTTTACTTATTAGCCTTATCAAAGTAGACTGGGAAAACAAAATTAAATGTCAGATTAAATTCATTCACACATCTATTTATTTGAACTTCATTCATTTTGAAATGTAAAATTAACGAAACAATTACCTACTTGTGTATTTGGGTCTTCTTTTAGGTTTATATTTCTAGCGTAGTGTCCAGTTGTATTTTTAAGTTGGTTTCCCGAAGGTGTTGAAAGAATTTACCAAAGTTGACTATACGACCTTAGAGGGATGTTGAAAATATCATGTTGTCGTCCAGTACACTAGACAAATCTCGTTCTGCAGTGCCCTTAAAGCATTAATCATGACCCTTTGAAAACTTGTGTTCTTGAGCCGCAATGTAGTCCACGCATAGGAGAGTAGCTATTTATGTATCCCTAATGCCATCTAATATATCCATCTTTAAGTTTGCCATTTTTTGACGTATACGTACTCAGAACGTATTTTCATACGGACGCATTTTATGTTGTTTACAGTGACTTGGAAATCTCATCTCAGTCAAAAAATGGAATTAACCCGTGAAAATTTTCGAGCGATGATTTACTACGACTCTCGACGAGGATTATCTCAGCAACAGTGCATCGATAAACTACAACCATTGTATATCACTGGTTTAGTAAATTCAATCGTGATCGTTATTCGCTCACGGACGAATTTTAAGAAGTTCGTTCAAAATCAGTGGTTGTGTCAGAAAACATCGATGCTGTGCAAGAACTGATAATGCAAGATCGTCATGTTATATACCGTGAAGTTAAGTATTAGTATGACAAGCATACACAAGATTTTACAAGAATATTTAGCCGTGAAAAAAATTTGTTCACTTTGGATTCCGCACAATTTGATAATCGTTCAAAAAAACGCTCTTGTCGCAGTGTAAAAGAAGTGATCATTTCGCTGTAGATATAAGAATGTTAAGTTAGTGGAGTATTTAATGTATTTCAAGTTGAATTACGTAGTTTTAAAAAAGGCAAAATATAAATTATTTAAATGTAAGTTCTACAGCAATATGTAAAATAAAAATTAAATTAGAATTAATAAAACTTTTTAATATGAATTAATATGTACAATTTCTAGAGTTTTTCTGGTTTTTTTTAATAATCGCTAATAGCAGTGGCAGTAATCTTGATTTGAACTCTTCTTTAGTTACAAGCCAATAAGCTAATAGTCTGACGAGTGTAAGAATAGCGCAAGCAAAACACCAAGAAGTGTGTTAAGAACAAGTACTGGTTTGTTATCAAGTCCCACAAGGAGTTAAATCTTTCTAGGTGGCAAACTGACCGCAGTAGTAGTTAAAACAGGAAGGTCAAAAAATCCAAAATCCTAAGCCTAGCCATGAAACAATAGCGAAAAGCAATTAATCTACAGAAGCACTGCCTAGTAAGTTATAGAATATAGAAATAACAAGTCTAGTGGAGAACACCGGGAACCTTGAGATGACTCTTAATTTTATTGTGTACATATGTAAATTGACCAAGTTTATGACCATCACAAGCGTGTTACGAACTACAGTGCACATCTGCAAAACATGTGTATACTAAAAATCTATTTTAATTATACACAACAATACAACAAAGTAATGATACTTTTTTTTCTGGTGCTAGTTACAAATATGTGATCTTGAATCACTTTTTATGCTAAATCTAAATCTGCTTTTGATTTTTTCTTAACACGTATAGTTTCCGAGAAAAGCATGATTTTGTTTCAAAATAAAACGCTAAAGTAATTAAATGCATTTTATATTAGAAAATGTACATAAAACCAATTAAAATATTCTATTTGACAAGTTTATTTTGTGTAATGGTGTATTAGGGTCTTTTCTAATAAGTAAAACCATCAGTAATCACTCAACATGTTCGAATTACATCTTCCCTGGTACCGGTTCTCCAACGTTGAAAGGTCTTGATGGAAACGCTCTTCACGCTCATCACTAACAGCTCCCAAATTGTCTGGAAAAAATCCAAATTGGAATGTAAATAATGTATCTTTAGCGACATATTACATCCCATTTTACGGTAAGCTGTCAACATTGTATCGACGAGGTTTTTAAATTTTTCCGCTTTGTTATTGCCCAGAAAGCTCTTTACGACAGATTTGAAATAATTCCACGTCACCTTCTCTTTTCCTTGTAGAACCACTTTGAAACTGCTGTCATTCATTAGTTGCCAAATTTGGGGACCTACAGTTATGCCCTCCTTTATCTTAGCTTCGCTGATTTTTGGAAATTTTTCTTTTATGTACTGAAAACCTCTTCCGCCACGGTTCATACCTTTTGCAAAATTCTAACTGTATATGCAAAGGGGGCAAATAGATATTGTTTTTATCCACAAGGCTTTCATGTAAAATATTTTTTTCTCCCACAACTATCTGACTGCTTGGCCAACTTTCCATAATATAATGCTGCGATTTAGCACGATTGTCTAACTCTCACAAAAAGCAACTCTATTTTGTAAATCCCAGTTGCTTTCCTAATAACAATTAAGCTATAACTTTCACATTTCCACGGATTTTCCACTCGTATCGTTTACAGTCTACGCTCGTTAAAAGGCATTTTATAGTTTCATAAGAATTCTTTAGGTGAACTGAATATGCAATGCGAACTGAGGGCAATGCCTTGCCATTGTGCAATAGAACTGCTTGCAAAACTAAATTTAGATGCATCAATGAACAGTCTTCTGGTTTGTGTTTACGTCCAAGGGTTTCCATCAAACCGTCAACATCACTGCAGCAGGTAAGATTGTCGTCCATAGAATAAAACTCAGGAAACTTCTTTTCCCGGTTACGGAAATGCCTAATTTTGACACTGTGTTTCAATAAATTCCAACTTTTCAATCGGGAGCCAAGTAACTTGGCTTTGCTTTTGCTTAAGTTCAAATCACGAACTAAGTCGTTTAGTTGTGCCTGTGTGATTAAATGTGGCTCAGTGGGATCTGGAGGAATAAACTCTGGATCATTGGTAAAAACAATGTCGACATTTTCTTCATCTGATCCTTCAGATGTTTCTGGTGCCACAGGAACTGGAAGATCAATACAATGAAGATGTTAAATTAGGATACACAAGAGATTCTTTATTTTTTGCAGAGAAGACTGCTATCTTTGTTATACAGAAGTAACAATCGGTTAGATGATCTTTTTGTTGCCTACAATTCATATGTACTGCGAAGGGCATACATACACGGGAACCTTTTATCCACAGTCAAAGGCGATTTGCATAAGAAGTACAATAAGTATGTGGTGTTCATTGCTTATCTTGATCTCCAACTTGACATCCAAAGTACAGACGATAAGCTCCCTTTATTAGCGCAGTAAAACATTGTGTTTGAAGTTTAGCAGTAAACTCTCCACAAACGTAACAAAAACTGTCCGGATCGTTCGCACATTTACGGGACGTTATTAATGTTTCTATAGTTATCACTCAAAACACAAGAAATATTTTTTGTGAAGCAGTGATAATGCAACTTTATAGAACTGCACTCGCTCCACAAAACAGTACTAACACTGAACAGGTTCATACATAAGTGATCATGGAAAGTTAAAACAATATTTACAAATATTTATTAAAGTGACATACCTGTTGATGACATTTTAGTAGCTTTCTAATATATGCGGAATGCAATTACCTCTTTTCCAAAACTTGATACCGCTAATGCGTAATAACCTGATGTAATTATAATTATACTGTCCAGTGGAACTTCAAATGTATATGTTTCAAAAACTACACATGATAGAAAAAAATCCGAAAGCAGATTTGAATTCAGAATGAAAAGTTACATATGAATTACCTAGTTTTGCTTAAGAACCAAAAACTCTGTTAATCAGTGTAATCATTTCTGCAATAATTAACAATAGCTTTACAACGTTTTAGAAGATCAAAGATGTGATTCGAAAGTTAAGAATAATTCAAGTTGGTTTGACTGTCCCAAACTAAGCAGTGTCTATAAATTTTTATACTAGATCAAGTCCACTCGAAGTTGATGTATTTGAAATTTGGAGAGTACGGTTTGCAACAAAAGGTTCTAACGGATTAGAAGATTAGAAGAAATTAATAAGAATGTTTTTTTATATTACTAAACTATAAATAATTTTGTTTTAAGTATTTAAAATAAAGAAATTTTAATAAGAATTAAAAACGTTAATAACTTCATAATGAAAAGGTCTTCGTCAAAATGGTATCAAGATTTCTGTCTCTGTTTGTGATGTAGATACTATGCGCCTTTTAAAATACATTCTGTATACATTCATTCAAATACCTAGTAAAGTGACACCTCTGTAAAGTGAGCACTTAATACAATAATAATTTATTGCTTTCTAATTATTTTATTTTATCTTATGTTAAGTACAAAATCAAGAACTAAGACTATTAGAGAAGATGTAAAGATAGATCTTTTTACACAAAATAAATAAAACATAAATGTTCTAACTACTGACTAATGAACCGCCTCGCCAGCAACATGATTACAAAAGAATTCTCGAAAAAGGAATGCTCTTGCATAGTGTTAGTATGACAAAGCAAACTGAATTAAAATAATTAAATAGGTTGTGCTGCTTCCGACAATCTGCAACAGAAAACAAGTGTTTTAAAAATTTAAAAAGTTATTACACGCCAAGTTGTTATTGTTCACTAAATAATAAACAAAGCAAGGTTAATACAAAACAAAAGAAGTGCAAAATTAATTTAGTATCCAATAGAATAAATTCCATGTTTTTAAATACAAAAACCAACTTTCTGCATTGTTGAGACGTAAAGATCATTTTTGTTATTGTAAGTAATGATTTAAAATAAACTTTATACTTTCAAAATAAAGTGCAGATGATATTCTCTAAAACTTGTTTGCAAGAAATCTTACCGTGAACACTAGGGGTAAATCAACAGTGAAAAAACCACCAGCTGTAATCTTGAAATCGGTATGTAATAACTGTAGAGCTAGGGCGTTAATCTGAAACAAATGTTTGGAGTTCATTAAATCAGAAGTGTCAACATGTGAAACGTTGATAATTGTTTGTTTACATTTTCATGATCAATAATATTGATGTTAATTGTTTATGTAGTTTGTACACGAATTTAATAAAACTAGTAGTGATAATATTTTAGAAGCGGGATCTATACGAATTTCGTGAAGAATTACCGTAAACGGCGATCTGTAGGTGTGTTGACGTTTATTTTTCTTTTGCGGTTGTGTGTTCGAAGTACGTGCTAGGTGATCGAATTTGTGGCGGTTTACAAAGCAGTTTGAGTGTGATCGAACACTGAAGGGCGGTGTTATAGCCAGAGTGAGAATGCAAAAACAAAGAAGTGAAGGTATGTTTTCTGTGTAAATATAAGGACCATTTAGCAAAACACTGCCCGAACAAGCAGAAAATTGAGCAGAAAACTGGTACTGTAATGACGGTTAACAAGATTCAAAGACGAGAAGTAGTGAGGCAAGATTTGGAATCAGAGATGCTAGAAGGTGATGTGAAAAATGTAAAAGTCAAAGAAGTGGCATCAAAAATTAAAAATCTGTACCGACCAGTGATGATAAATGGTGTATCATTAAATGGTATGGTGGCTAATGGGAGCTCCATGTGCATCATAAAAGAAATTATTGTTAGACATAAAAAGTGGTCAATAAGATTAGATGAAGTGAAACTTTATGGTTATGGATGTGGTGGTAATCCCGTAAAGTGTATTGGAATACTGGAAGCATCAGTAGAAATAGACTTAGTGAAACTAGAAAAAGTTATGTTGTGTGTAGTCCCAGATCATGTGCAGACTGTGGATGTTATTATAGGTCGAACAGTCACTGAGGACCCCACAATTGCTTATTATCGAGTGGATAATGAATTAAAATTTAGCTGGCGTGAGAGTTTCCCATTCAAAAACAATGAAGTAGAAAGAAATAGTTTAAAAAGTGAAATAATAACAACTGAAGATAGTGTGACAAAATCTGGAACTGTTATGTTCATAGATTCGCAGATAAACAATGAAAAAGTGTTAGTGCGAATGATACAAAAGCAGACATTTTTGTTGGAAAAGGTGAATTAGTCGGTTGTGTAAAATAACATTTGATCATGAAAGTCAACGAAATAGACTCAAGTGTGCCAAGAGAAATAAGTGTAAAGGATATACATGTCGATGTATCCACAACACCAGAAATTGTCAATAAGCTGGTGCAACCTTGTAACAATTATCGAAGTTGTTTCGCGTTTAATATAAAGGAGTTAGGCTGTACAGATTTAGTTAAAATGGACATTCGTTATAACAATGTTCCAGTGATTTCCAAACCATATCGAGGCAGTTTAAAAGAACAAGAAACCATGCAGAAGAGAAAAACCTGGTAGGAAATTATGAATTACACAGAGGTAGATGCTAAGAAAGACAAGTGTAAATGGCGAAGATAAAAAACCTGTATGTTATACCAAAATCGATGAGAAAAAGTATTGTGATGAATCATCACAATCTATTGGGACATTTTAGTGTAGATCGAACAGTAAGTAAAATGAAAGAAAAATATTGGTTCCCTCGAGTGTTGGCTTTAATAGTTTTCTAAGTCTATTCTCTACAATTTGTTCTAGTATCTATTTGTATTGACCTTATTAGCGAGACATGTTGCTTGAATTTTGCCCATTCGCTTTGTAATTCGACGGGAATCGATATTGGACCTAATAAACCGAGAGGATCGAAGATTTTAGCAATAAATAAAAGTATACTTCTCTCGAAACGCGCTATTTTTCATTTGCTTTGTGTTATGTGTTTGTTTTATCATACTGTGCTATTTCTTTGAAATCAATTGAATAAATTTGTGAATTAATAAATATTTAGAAATAATTTTGATAATGGAAGAACGCAAAAAAATATCAGCAATGAAAGTCAAGGAATTAAAATCAGAATTGGAAAAGAGAAATATAGATAAGACTGGCAATAAAAGTGAATTAGTAAATAAACTACGACAAGCTTTAAATTCTAGTTTTGTAAATGAAGATAATGGAGTAGAGATATCAGAAGAACAAATTAAAAAGCAACGTAAAGATACTGCACGTAAATATGTTAACAGTTATCAAAATAAAATACAACATATAGAAAAAAAGGTTAAAATATTAGAAAAGATGGTGGTTCAATTAAAAAAGAAATTAATAAATAGATTACAACAACAGCGACAGCAAGTAGAAGCAGCTAGAAAAAGTAAAGAAACAGTTAAAAAAAAGTAAAGATAAGGAAGAGAATTCAGAATATACAAAGAAAAGCCGGTCAGCAAAAATGAAAATAAAAATGTGACAAACATATCACTGCAGATTAAGAATATTCAAGAAATAGAAAAAATAAATGTGGACGAAGAACGTGTTAAACCAATAAATAATTTAAAATCGAATGAGTTAATGGTAGCAGATAGCCATGGATGTAATTGTGCAAGAATGCTAGACGATTTATTAGAAAATGATAATTTTTCAGTAAAATGTGTTTTTAAGCCGAATGCAACTTTTGATAAAGTGGTGGAAAGCGAAGGTGAACTATGTAGCACGTTTGATAAAAAGGATTTTGTTATTATCTGGGGAGGAATACACAACGCTTTGAATGGCATACGAATTAAATATGAAGAGATTCTGAAAGTGTTTAATGAGTTACAAAATACAAACGTAATTTGTTTAGCTGTTCCTTACTGCCAGGGGCGAAAAGTATTAAATCAGTTGATATACGATATAAATAGCAAATTGTTTGAAGCCAGCCAAGAAAGTTACAATGAAGTTAACTTTCTGGATCCAGATTCCTTGTTAACAACAAAATCGTACACAGCGCATGGTTTGCATCTAAGTAAATTTGGCAAGTATAATTTGTGTAAAAGCATTGCGAATAATAATACTACTAGTATTAAGTTGCAGACAGGTGAAAATTTAATATGTAAGGAGTTCGTTAATTATGGGAATTTAATAAAAACTGTTCCAATCAACATAATGAAAGACGAGACGGTGATAAATGGAAAAGAAAAAACTGAAAAATTCAAAGCTACAGATCGAGACGCAGCGTTGAAGGTGTGTACTCCACAAACACATGAAGATAGTGCTGAGGTGATAAATAACAATTCTAGAATTTATCCGGTATTACCAAAATTGACAAATAAAGAAAACCCTTTTTTATGAAAACAAATTTATGCAACGCGAATAAACGTAAGAGTGACTGTATTATTTATGTTAATATACGTAGTCTATTAAAATATAAAAATGACATTGAAACGCTAATTTGCAAAAACTTTAAACCGCTCATTAATAGTTTATCAGAAGCACGCGTAACAGACGAAATTTAAGACGTTGAAATAGCAATTAGTGGATATAACAGTATAAGGTGTAATTCAAAAAGTGAGAATACAGGGGGGGTAGTAACGTATATTCGAAAGGATGTAAAAGTAGGATCAGTGAAGAACTACATCAAAGAAAGTAACTTTTGATTTTCAACTATAATGTTAACTGTATCAAAAAATAAAATGTTCTTAGATAATTTTGAAAATCTGTGCGAGGAATTAATTACAACAGGGTTAGCTATTGTTTTTATAGGGGACTTTAATATTAATATGTTAACTGATTATACTTATTCCATAAGGTTAAGAGAGATACTACAGAATTTTGGAATGAAACAGATTGTTACGGAACCTACAAGAACTACTAATACTAGCGCTACATTAATAGATTTAGTAATTACTAATGATAATAATTTAATAGAAGCAGAAGTGCTTTATATGCCTAAATTCACAGATCATGATATTGTTAAAATTAAATGGAAAAAGCCTGTTCATGTTGAAAACAAAACGCGGTATATTACGACGCGCAAAATTAAAAAAAAAGATTTTGATATAATTTGTGAGCATTTAATAAAGAAAGAATGGATATATAGTAGTGTAAATATTAATTACGTTACAGAGAAGTTTCAATTAAATATAAATGAAATTTTAGATAGTGTAGCACCAAGTAAAACGGTTAAAAAGAGAAATAATATTAACAGTTGGTATAATACTACAATCAGTTTAGCGCATAAAAGACGTGATCTGGCATATAAAGCATTCAAAACTTCAAAAAACATAAATGGTTGGAATGTATATAAAAAACAGAAATGAAGTTGTTAAATTAATAAAAACAGCCAAAAAGCAGGATTTAGAAAAGAGAATTGATAGTTGTAAGAATAACTCTAAGAAAATGTGGAATGTAATTAAAAATATAACTAAGGGCAAACCAGAATACCTACCAACCAATATTAAATTTGACGGCAATATCAATATCGCAAACAACCTAGCTGATGCGTTTAATCAATTTTTTATTGAATCTCTAACTGAAATTGCGAAAAGTATTCCCCAAATAACTTCAAAGCAAGACACTAATTATCTTTTACAACAACTAGAGAGTTATGTAACTTTAGAACGATATCTTTGCAAGAGTTAAAAGCAATTGTTGTAAATTTAAAAAATAAATCGAGTGTATCCTGTATTAATGCTGAATTCTTAAAAAATACTTTCGATGTTTTGGGATATCCATTACTTAATTTAATCAATACTTCTTTACAATTTGGTAGGTTTCCTGATTTGTTTAAAGTGAGTAGCATTGTACCTATACCTAAAGTAAAAAATACGGTAAATGCTAATGAATTCCGGCCAATTAACATGTTATCCACATGTGAAAAAATTGTTGAAATTGTTGTTCATCGACAGATTGTTGAGTATTTCGAGGACAATGGATTACTTATGGGTAGGCAGTCAGGTTTTAGAACACAACATTCTTGTAAAACATCGCTGCAACTTGTCTTAACAGAATGGAGAAATTAACTGAATAGGAATAACGTCGTTGTAGCTATTTCCTTGGATCTAAAAAGAGCTTTCGAAACAATTGATAGAGATAGGTTAATAAAAAAGTTACATCAGTATGGTATCAAAGAAACAGTTTTAGACTGGTTTAAAGACTATTTGACAAACAGAACTCAAGTGGTTAGGTATGGCGATGTTGTTTCTAGTCCCAGGGAGTGCTTTCTGGGGGTTCCGCAGGGTAGTGTCCTAGGACCGCTCCTATTTATTATATACATGAATGATATAAACAACGTTTTGAAGAGTAATAATAACAATATTATGAATATTAATTTGTTTTGCTGATGATACCTTAATTACAACATGCGGCAATAATATTCCCAAAATGATTAATGTAGTCAACCAAAATCTTGAAAATTTAAGTAGATTAAAATTAAATACTAAAAAAACCAAATGCATGGTAATAGCTACAACATCTAATCTTAAGAAAATTAAAATTGAAGGAGATACATTAGAATTAGTACATGATATAAAATATTTAGGAGTTTTAATAGATCGGCATTTAAAATTTGGTAGGCATGTAGAAATTACAATGAAGAAAATTGCGAAAAAAATTGCGTTTTTAGCTAGAATAGGAAAGAATTTATCAGTTTGGGCAAAAACATTAATATATAAAACTATAATACAACCGCATTTTGACTATTGTAGTTCAGTATTTCTATTATCGGGAGAGTCGCAAATAAAGAAATTACAGATTTTACAGAATCGCGCTATGAGGGTCATATTACAATGTAATAAATATACGCCAATTAAACTAATGCCTGATCAACTATCATTTATACCTGTCGGTGAAAAATAAAGAAGAATCTTTTAATACTTATGTATAAAATAGTAAATGGAATGGCCCCAACATATCTTAAAGATTTCGTAATATGTAATAATGATGTTCATGGACACTACACTCGCGGAATTGATAAATTTAGGACAATTACTGTTACTACGAAAAATAGCTGTAAAACTATTTTTACGGAAGGCCTTAAACAATTTAATAATTTGCCAGATGAGATAAGAACTTCGCCAAACTTAAATACATTCAAAAGTAAGTTAAATAAATACAAAATAAATTAACAGTGTATTCCTGGTGTTATTTGATGTTTTTATAAATTAATATTGTTTGTTATTTCCTGCTTTATTGTGTATTTCCTGTTTGATATAATGTTAACTATTATTTATTGTTAGGGTATATTTCTTGTTATATTTAATGTTAATTGTTAGTTATGGTTTAAAATAATTTTAATTTGTAAATTGTAAGGATAATTTTATTATTGAATGTACAAAGAAAGAGCATGGCTAAATATACAACTTTATTATTATTAAGAAATAAGAATGAAGCAATATGTTCGAAGACACATAGCAGCTCGTGTAGAGTGTTTGTTGAATAAAACCCCAGGAGGCCGAAGACCAGGAGAATTACATCCTCCTGAGCCACCGAATAGACCATTCGAGAAAGTCCACCTTGATTACATAGGACCCTTTATGAAGAGTAAACAAGGAAATATGTACGTACTGGTAATAATTGATGCTCTAACTAAGTTTGTGAGATTGTATCCAGTAGAAAACACAAAAACCCATGAGAACTTTAAGTACTTCTAGGATTACATTAATAACTATGGAGTGCCAAAGCAAATAGTTACTGATAGAGGTAGCTACTTCACCGCAGAAGAATGGGTAAAATACTGGGAGAGTTTGGCAATAAAGCATACATTGACATCGACACGATGGCCACAAGCAAATGAACAAGTGGAGAGAGTAATACGAATACTATTTCCAGTTATAATGCACTCGATGGAACAAGAAGAGACATGGGATGAGAAGATTACAGAGGTTGAAAGGAACCTGAACGTGGCAGTAAATAAATCTACTAACCGAAGTCCATTTGAAAGCTTATATGGGTATCTACCTAAATTTGGAAATGGAAAGTTTCATATAGCCATTGAAACTGAGTATGAAGAATGGAGACCTCCGAAAGTAATCCAAGAAGAGATAAGACAAAGAATAAAAGAACAGCAGAAGAAATACAAGAGTCGATATGATAAGAAAAGATATAAAGGAATAAAATATGCTATAGGTGATATAGTGATGATGAGAGCAAACAGTACAAGTACAGTCAACGAAGACACAACCCAAGTATAAAAGACCGTATATTGTGGTAGAGGTAATGTCATGTGATACCTATCGTATATCGAGCACTGACGGAGCAGAAGGACGACACTATATGACCACTGCCAATGTGTCGCAATTAAAACTATATAAAAATTGTGAAGAAACTGAAAGCGAAGAAGAAGTGACCGAAGGAAGCACTGAAGAGGAGGCGATAAAGAGAGAAGAGCAAAATGAAGTGCGCGGTACGGGAAGTGAAAAATGGTAATCCGAAACGATAAGTGAAAGTGAAATTACTGAGAATTACAATAATAACATTAAACCCAAATCTGGAAGGCGAATTAAGAAACCAAGATATTTGGACGATTATGAGACCGGATTAGATTGATTAATTAATATGTTTATATATGTAATTAGATAATAAGTATTCATATGTGAAAGTCGAGGACGACTTAGTTGCCAGAATGGCGGAATGTCAAAAACACATAACTATGTTATAATAGTTACTAGATTCATGTTAGGGGATTATAATTTAAATATTTTGTTTGTTTTACTTTGTGCATATATTCACTTGTGGAGGCTCGGTGGCTTATGTAGATAAACAGCAACATTGTAAACAAATCACTTGCCATCCTGTAAACGTGTTCGTTTACTTGTCAAGCCGCGGCAAGTCTTAAGATCGGCCCTTAAAAACTACATTATATGCTAACCACATGTCGTTTGCGTCGTTCCAAGTCGTGGGACTCCAACTTTAGGGTACTGATATTAACCCAATAAAGCGTAAGTAATTTCTTTCTTCAGAGTTATGAGTAGTTTTGATTGGTTTTTGATATTAGCATTTAAAACACTGACAAATTTACAATTTAATACTTTTTTGCCCTATGGTATATCATAATTTAGGCACTAGTAAATACTGCTAAGCAAATAGATCAAGCGATAGATTTTAAGTCCATTTATTTAAACTTACAAATTGCATTTAACAAGAAAATCTGGTACATTTTCCGCAGAAGGCGCATCGTTCGGTCAAATCAGACTTTTTTTCAAACATTTCTACTGCATTTTGGCTTTGGATCCGCTAAATTTTGTGGTGCTGTAAGTAATGAAAAAACAGTTTTTCTGTAAAAATCAACTAATCTTCGGTTCATAAAAACGGTAAAGAATTCACATATTTACTAATGCACTATTTTTGCAAAATCGAATAAATGGCATTTTCTAGATGGGATTCAATTTTAGTTCTTACAAAAGTGAAAACAAATTGAAAAGATTATCCAGGTAAACAGTCGAACGATTTGATAAATAATTGATGCACAATTTTTCTGTGACACTTGAACCCAAGGTTTTGCTTTCTTCCTTGTCCCCTGCGACGCGGTAAGAATTAAATTTCAAAACACACTCTTCAGGAAAAGCCAAACACCAAAATTTGAATCCGTAACAGATAGGCTTCCCCTAATAAACTCTTTCATATAGTATGGCGGCCAAAGTTAGTTCTATAGTTTTGTCTAATTAAAACGAAGAAGATAAAGGTTCAGTCAGTTCTTGCAAACTTGATTCATCTCTTCTGTCAAAGGTTCGATTTTGTATAAATGATTGTTTTTATCTATGTTTGCATTATTGTTAATATGAAGGAAACGATCAACAGCCTCAAATGTGTCACGAGACATGCTATTAGTAACCAATGGATTGTGTGTGTCTGGTTTGGTCTGCCAATACATATTTTGGGTAGATACGGAAAAATCATGCTGTCTTTTAAAAATAGCGGATTTATAAGTCTCTGAACAAATGTAATGGATAAAATCTTCTTTGACTTTCTGTCCGTTAGATCTCTTTCTTTTTAAAGAATATGTTTTTTTTCTTATGTTGATATGCTTTAGCATTTGTCTTTTTCCTTTTTCTTGATGTATCTATTTTAAATAATTCAGCAAGTCAAATATTATCTTCACCACTCATCTTCAACAAGATCAGGCTGATTAGAATTTATTGGAACTTCTGTTAGTACACCTGCCTTGCTGACGGCCAAGATTTTCATTGGTTTCTTTAGAACACCATCTAAATCACAAATGCTTCTTTCATCGTCACTTTGTGCGTCATCTACATCGCTATCTCGATCATCTTTCGGCGGCAATAAAATCATATCTAAATGAGCGCCATTCTTGTATTGGACGATATTCTCCGTCACCTGAGTCAAGTTGCTCCAAATAGTCTAAAAGCTCTTCGGCATCTCTAGCATCTAATGGATTATAAAATTTGCGCCTGAAAAAAATATCTATACCTACAAGCAAACCTACAAACGCCTATGGTATGATAAAACATACGCAAACTATTTTGGTCGTAGATTTGTTTGTACGCCCTACAAACTGTAATATACGTAATTACATGCAATAAACTATTTGAAAAAAATTGACAATCTTAAATCGATTATAAAAGTACAAAAACGGTTTAAAAAATAACATAACCTCTACCTTACATTCAATTTTTCTTCTGGAGTAAACCATTCATTAAATAACACATAATATTACACACTTTTTGATAAATAATTATAGCAAAACCATTCTTACAACAAAATCATTTACAAAATTACTGGTAAAATGTAAGAACTTTGCAACGCGGGTGCATCTGTTTAATATTAAGATGAACATAGCATGTATGAGATGTCATACCATAGGTTTTGTTAGGTTAAGATAATGCCAACATCGAGAATTAAGTTTCAAAAATAAAATACCGTTACACACCTCTTTTTCTAATCCCTTCTTGTTGTTTTGAGACGCCAATTTTAATAAGTGCTTCTTGGTTAAATCTGCCTGAAATTTGTATAAATTATATTAAAATTACTCGTAAGAGGTATATACTTATGAGTTTATTTATTATACTTTGTCATTATAAAAATCTACTATTTCATTTATTCATAGTTCGTCAGCTACTGGTTTTTAATTTTTATACATATTCTTGAACAACTATTAGAAAGTAATTTCAAATTTGGCGCTCTTTTCGAACACTTCAGCTGCTTAAATCTGCCTTGCACCGCAGTGCCACCTACTTTATTCTTATTTGATTTAGACTATAGATAATTAAGGCTTGCTTCAAAGTTGAGATATCTTTCTTTGCATGTAATATCTGTGATTCAATTTTGATTAAATTCCACGGATTCAATTAAATAACTTTTCTTGCTGTTCGTTAACCGTTAATGGTTATACGTAATTCATTTACTTGATGTATTGTAATCTTACTGCATTTGATTGTTAGTATTTGAGGATTCGTGAAATATCATGTACACCAGTTGGTTTATGTCTATTGGTTGCTTGCTTTTTTACTGGTAATTTATTTATTAAAAGGTTAAAGTTATGACATAAACTACTTTAATTTAATTACAAATAAGTAATTTACTTGCGTTAGTTCAAAAAATGCACTGCTAGACGACTTCTTTTAGCTACTTTTTATGTAGTAATATCAATTTCATTTTTTAATTACTTTTCGGTAGTCACGAACCGCTAACTGCACGAACTAAGTACACAATTGAAAATTGTTAATCTTCCAGAATATTGTCCGGTAAATTGATCATCGTTCAAGCACAGAAATTGTTATTTAATACTTAAAGCAAAGGAAGTTACGAGTTAACATGTAAATGTTTATTTATTTAGTTTTTACATAAACGAAAAGGTAAAAAGCCTGTAGTACAAGTCAATTCAATAATTACAAAACATATTTTAATTAAGGAGCAGGAGTTGTAGGTACTGTATATAACAATAGTGCAGCCATTTTGCTGTTTGTGTATTTATACTTCTGGTAATCACTCTACCTCCATATCATCGTCAGCAGAATCCTCCTCGCTAGAACTCTCCGACTGTAAATTAATCACAATTTTCTCAACCACTTGTTCTGTTATTCCGTCTAAATCCCACATATGATTTTCTTCACGTATTACATGATTGACACAATCATTCCACTTTTCTGCAGTTACACCAGCAATTCCATCACATAAGAGTTGCTT
>VTPC01086893.1:18771-29774 GCA_011009095.1 Ignelater luminosus | reverse complement strand
ATTGGAAGCATTTTTCCATCACCTATCCCAATCCACGGAAATATATACGGTGTATTTAAAATAGTAAAGTGCGTGTTACTTACAGGAAAACCGGAATTGTTGGTGTGTATATAAGAATACATATAATCAATAAATTCTAAACATCGTCGTTTGGAGCATCTGGACATGTGTTGGGCTTCGTCTCTTCAAAAACTTTTAAAAAGTGCACTAGTATTAGTTACTGTAGACTAAATAATATCATTGGCCTTCTTTCACATAAAAATTCTAGTTATTGCTTATGGTACTCACACGTGAAGAAAAGCTTTAATCGTCATTTTCATTATCACTGTCCCCATCTTTATTTTGAATTGTTTTATTATTGCATGATGTTCCCAGATAATGGCCGCACATGATGAAACAGACCAGCCTCACTCTTTTGTATTCCACTACATTCACTTTTGCAATTGTAAGATACTAGAGTAGCTCATCTGGCGCAAGAAGAAGTGTTGTTGTAATGTTATTTTAAAATTCGCACTAAATCCGCCCCTGTTTTTCAATTTCGTTCGGATATTTGTTTTCTTGACGCGCAATATTTAAATTGTTTCATTGAACGAATGTTTGTTATAATGTAATTTTAAAGAATTAATATTCTTGTGGTCTCGACACCCAGACTCCAGTAGACGTGTCTTTCGTTGATTTCCAATATCAAATTCCCAGAATCATTAGTTGCAGTATTGCAGTCACACAGTCTCGGGGGAAGTCAAATTTAAACTAGCGAATCTACAAGTAAAATTTTCCATTGTCGCATAAAGAGTATTAATGTCTTAACCTGTTAGGGTGTATACCCAACTTTTTAACCCCACTTGCGTAAGTACGAACTGCGTAACAAAAAACCCAGAGGTGAGGATTACGTGGATAGCTGTTGACTTGAACCAACGTGTGGTAATTTTCGACGTTTACCTCTACATTTCCTAATTGGATTCAAACCAAATTAAGTGAAGCGACCCTCTTAGAAAAAAAAGAGATCGGACTGGAGAAATCGTAATTTCTTCGTGTCAGAGACGCGCAATGGTCGCGGAAGAAAGTGGTTTGTTTGCCAACAGCAAGGCTTATAAATTTCGTTATCGTGGGGAATGTATAATCCAAATATAATTGCGCTGGTGTCCTCCAGGAAGCAGAAATTGTAGAGGGTAGGAACGCAACCATTTTGGCCCCGTTGGTGTAGCATCTGTGTGTATACTACATTTTGGAAGCTCCGCAAAATTTTAATAGTGCTTGAGACTCAGTGATTTTCGTTTATAAAATTGTGTGTAAACGCCTGGATTTTGTTCTTATGTTTTTTTGTGATTAACGTAAAACAAGTGGTTGTTCTTCGAAATTAAAGTTTTTTCAATTATTGGATCTAGCTGCCTTTCGTCGGAAAACAGAGGTCTGCACATACCTTCTGGAAGAAAGAATTCCTGTATGAGTAAGAAAGAAAACCTGCTATGTTTTATTATATGAATTTTAATGTTTAAAGACTAGGAGAACGTCGAATTTTGTGAAATATTTTATACGAAAACTTTGCTTAGACAGGATCAGTTTCGTATTGTTTTATTGAATCATAATTTTTACAAGTAACTTTTTAACTAATTTGTAACAGGAACGTTCCCAGGTAATTTTAGCTGGTGTTTGATAAATTGTTGCAACAAAATTACTAACTTGGCAATCATTTTTTTGTTCTTAAATGTAAAGTTCAGTTGCCAATATTTAACAATTTATGGTCAAGTTTATCTTAGTCGGGTTAATTAATATTTGAATGTTGATCTTTTGTGTTCTATTTTAAAATTTTAACGTAACAGAATCATTTCGCTTTGTTTATTGTAATAATTTGTTTTTCTTATAGTTTGTTTCTGTTTTTTTTTATTATTTTATCGACTCTGTTCTCCAAACAGAAATTAATTTATGCCTCTTATTGATATTCTTTTGTAGTGTTATTTTGTTATTGTTTTTGTATTTTTGTTTGTGTGTGTTTGATTCATTTTTTATTATCATTATTGTTTCAATAAATGTAAGTAAGGTCGACTTTTTGTATTTTTGTTTTTGTAAGTGGATCTCTGGTCCAGGCGAAGTAGCTTAATTTCATTATTTTGTTCTTTTGGCTATCAAAAAGCACGTAGTGTATATTCCAAATTTCAATTATAGACTAGATATCTTTGCTCAAGAGAGAAGTAAATATTGAATTGGCATTTCTCTCTTGTATCGTTTTAAAAGAAGGAAGTCTTCAGAGGACTTCCTTAGCAAAATTAAGTAAGACAAATCAAGTGCTTATACAGAGTTTATTTTGTGTATTGAGTCTCATTGGTGGAACGTCAGAGCGAGTTTTAATTGAGCTTCCACGAGATAAGTTACACACAGGGTGAGGTTTCGCAAGAGGCTTATATACAGGGTGTCGGATTCACGAGTAGTCGCGTGACCGACCATCAGAACCCTTCGATCTACGACTGCTGGCGCCCCCTTTTACGACCATCTATTAGTTTAATAAAAGTTTTGGAAAACGGTGAGCTTCTCGTTGTGAGAGATTAGCCAAGTTTATTTGAGAATTCACCCCATCTGCGGCATGAGCTACGGGATTTAACATCTACCATTGGTCTGGACGGGACTTGTGCATACCTTTGAGCACTGGCCCGTTACATTGTTTCTGTGGCAACAAGGTGATCATCTAGTTGTTGCCAATTCCAAGATGTTGGTTTTAAAATGTTACTTAACCATTGCTGTACTTGGAGGTAAATCCTGCATGAATGCTGAAGACAAGCTGCATTGGTTGGAGGTAATGAAGCTAACTAAAATGATTTTGATAAAAGCTCTCGAGTTACTTTACGTGGAATGTTCAAAAGAAAAAACTCACCCCGTGTTAGACAACGGCTGTTAAGTTCTGTGTATGGGTGATCCTCCCCCACCTTCTTTTCAGTTACAACACAACCCCACCAAACCAGGGGGAAAGCGCGTCAATATGAAAACATCTGGGAATGCAAAGCATAACTACAACAAACTCCTGTTTTGTTACTTTTTTCATATTTAGGCGGCCATTTTGACCAAGTTCCCGAGGTGATATCAAAAACTAAAAGTACACGTTTCTCTTATTTTTTTGATGTAGAATACGATTCTAAAGTAAAAAAATTTTGTGAAAATTTTCCAATTCTTGGCGGCCATTTTGACGATGTTCCCGAAGAGTTATCAAAAAACGAAGATACCATTGATGTAGAATCCAAATCTGAAGTCAAAATTTCAAAATTTGACAAAAAATGACAGACATACATATAGATAGTTCGGAGTTCGTTGAAGATACTCATATTAGCAGAGACATCAGGTCCTTTATTTATTAATTAAACCAGTTGAGACCCAAGATAAAATGGTTCTTCGAACCGGATATATGTAAATCGTGTAATTAGCCAACCAATCAATACAAGCACAAGCCAACGTCAACTAAGTTTTTCAATTGCATAATTCGTGGGTGTAAAGCGACAAACGGTAGCCCGACACTACTATCGACTCTACAACATTCAAATCAGCTTAGTGATCATTGCTTACTTCTTCCTTTACATATTTAATCCTTACTGCACCGGTAGCGTGTCATTTACGTATATTAATTTGCTTCTGTCAATTTGTAACTTACTGAAACTTTTATTAAAATGGTGGGACAAACCCTTGATGATCTGATAAAACAACGAAAAATAGTGAAATCTGCAAAGACTAGGTTTAAGAATTTTCTTAACGCGTTTAGTGATTTAACAATTTAGAACAACCCCTCGTTTGGTTATCGGACTACAAAAAACTAATAGAAAAATACAACGCATTACAGGACGAAATAGGGTTAAAGTCAGAAAAAGAAGACACCAATGAACGCGAGGAATTTGAAATCGAATATTACTCAACATTAGCTAAGGCAGAAAAAACCAGGCTTTCACTAAACTAGGCCATTAAGGTGCATCAACTTGGAAGATGCAATTCCCGGTACTTTGCAAAAAGTTTAGTTACCTATTATTAATTTACCTAATTTTAGCGGTAGTTATACAGAATGAACTACATTTTATGATAGTTTTATTAGATAATTATTGTAAAACGTAGGACCTTTTGAACGAGAGGTTTCAAAACAAACGTTTAGTCGTTCAACACAATATTCACGAATTGTTTAATATGCCATCAATTATTAAATCTTCACCGACTTTATTTCGCGAAATGTTAGATAGTATTAATTCGCAAGAGTTCAAAAACACAGTCATTGCAGATTTGGAGAATCACGGAACCACGATGAGAGGTGTTAATCAAATGTGTGTTCTACCGATAGAAAAAAACAAGACGGCAGTGAAGCAAATGTTTTAGTGCTAATTGTCAGACACTTGTGATTTGTAAATCTCATGAACAGTCAATATTTTCTTTTACATGAACTTTTCCTTAATTCTAATGAACAGTTTTAATTTTAAGTTTAACATTATAATTAATATTAGTTGTTATTGCATACCGCCTTTATCTATGTATATTATATTCAATATTGTTCTACCTTGTACAACTGTAAGTTTAATATTCAAATGTTGATAGGTCAAAATTTTCCAAAAGGCGGAGCATGTTAAGTTCTGTGTAAGGGTTTCAGTTGCAACACAACCCTACCAAACCAGGGTAAAGCGCATTAGCGCATCAATGTGAAAATATACTCGTATTAGTAGAGACATCAGGTCTTTTACTTCTGACACAAACCAGTTGAGACCCAACAGCAGCAAATGCTCATCATTTTATATTTTATTATATTAACTGTCATAAATTTCTTTCTGCTTCCTTCCTTAGCGTTTCATTAGATTTTAAAGTGTTGTAAACTAGCTTGTTTCCCTTTTCAAACATTGCTGACGTTGTATAACAGTCATTCATTTCGTGGCAAACAGAATACTGTATCTTATGTCTCCGATGTCATCTTAGATATCAGAAATAGAAAAGGCCTTCCCATTAACTTTGCTTGATGGATGCTACAGAATCTGAACTGTGAATAGTGCCTGAGCCACAAACTTGACAAGGATATTTGTGTCGTCAGCTACTACAGAGACTGTGTTATTTTCCAATCAACAGTAACTGTGTTGGAATCTCCGCTATACTGATAAAGTGTGTGACAGTGCTCGGCAAGGATTTCATGAACGGTTTTATCGTCTTTATACTTGTCATTTCAAAAACGTTTGACTGGAATTGAGACGATTAAAAGTCGGATAGCAATTTGAGTATCGGAAAGTTTTAGTTTTAAATGTTATAGAAATGTTCGCGTGTTGCAAAATGACTTCAACATAAGAAAATTTTTTTTTTTTTTGGAACGTATACGTAATTGGTAGCTTAGGCACTTAATTGTTTTGTAATTGCTAAGAAAACTACCTAGATTGAAAGAATTCCAAGAAATGTTAAGTTTTTGTGGAAACTGTGGCAATTTTCTACAAATTTTATTTGAATGTTAATGTTAATAGGAAGGTAATTTATAACCCTCATTTAACGTTCAAACTTCTTTTGCAGTAGTAATCTTGTCTGCGTGGAAGATTTAGCCCTAGAATTTTGTAAGTCGCTTTTTGAATTTCTTTATAGGCTTTTGAAGTAATTTTAAAAAACTTGTCTTTGCCTTAAGTACTTGGAAAAATCTGATAAAAGCTAATGCTTTTTACAAATACATAACCTTAACTTATTAAGTTATTACATAGATACGTAACAAGATAAGACTAACAAATCCTAAGGTGTTTGTAATTTTATACTAAAGGAAGTATACACTCTTCTGAACATTTGTTTGTTATATTCCTGTATCTCTAAAAACTTTGCAATGTCATTTTAAAATTTTGTGTACTCATCCAAGTTCTGCCTTGAATTTCGCTTTAAATGTATTCATTTAATATGAATTTATCGTTTCATTTCGCTTTTTAATGTCTAACAAGTTATTTATATTGCTAACAGGTATTTCGTCCAAGGTTTCTTTGAAGCTCTATTGTTAAAACTTAAAATGTATTCAACAAATTGTTTTATGTTTGTTTCATTGTTAATAAAATTATTTCTTTGTTGTGAGAATGTTTTATTTAAGCTTCAATAATGAAATTCGATATGTCATTTTATTACTAAAACGTACCGTGTTCTAGTTCGAAACTGTTTATGGATCTTTGTTAGATTTTTCTGTTATTATCAATTCAAGGAAATTTTGTTTACTTTCGAGTCTATTCTTAAGAAAAAATGTTTGCCGTGTGCAAATTCATGTCTACGTGGAAGGCAACTTTACATTAAAGAAATAACGCCTGGTATCTTTCCATTTTTCAATTGACCGTCAGTGTTTTATTTGATAATATAGTGTACCAACTTCTTTACTATTTTAAATTATTTCATGTGTGAGATCATCTCACGGAGTCGAACTTGGTCTGTTGTCGAGGCAGGCGGACTCCCCCTCGGGGATCAGCCGTGTCCTGCCCGGGACGAGACCGTGTTTAAATTCCAACTTTGAGTTGCTATAAGTTTGTTTACGTATCGGCATTTTGTTGCATTTTCGTTAATCCTGGGGCAAATGCCTCCAGAAGGATTAAAAAGGCTGAAGGGGTTTAACCCAATTAACTTTTTATTTGTGTAAGGTGAATAATTTTATCGTATTCAGTCCTCTGTTAGAGAAATCGTGTAAAAGGATGACCGTGTTGTTGTCCTTATCTTGGGAACTATCGTTATGTGTTGTGTATTCGACAACTCTACTATCTTCGTCATACTAAAGTAAAGAGAATCCAATTTGACCTCAGGATACGATTTCTAAGTTTTTATATACAGGATGGTATTCTGAGTAAGCCCCACACACAGTAGGGTGGGCCGAAAAAACAAAAATTTTTTTCAAGTCGTAATACCATGAAAAAGTTGCGAATTGGGGAGACTAAAAATGGTTAAAAAAAGAAATAAAATCGATTTATATGTTCCGGTCGCGCATGTGCTCTAAAGTTTGCCGAAATTTGGAAAAATTCACATTTTTACGATACTTTTTAACATTTTTAAATTAGCCTCTTCCCAAATGTAATAGCTCAGATTCTTATGTATTAGAACCACAGAAAATAATGTTTCAATATTATTTAAATCCGTCAACATCTTCCGGTCGGGCATTGCCTTCAAGGTTAATGAAATTTTGAAAAAAAATTACAAATAAAGGTAGATCATAGTTCAAGAAAGACATTTCTACTACAAGGTCTTTATTTGGATGGGAGGAAGGACGACACGTTAGTCGTAGATCAAGCTCATTTGAAAAGGCTCCGTAGAGTAAAAAAGGAAAAGCATTACTCGCTAATTCAAGAACCTGGTTCAGTCT
Organism: Ignelater luminosus; assembly: GCA_011009095.1. Classification (NCBI taxonomy): domain Eukaryota; kingdom Metazoa; phylum Arthropoda; class Insecta; order Coleoptera; family Elateridae; genus Ignelater; species Ignelater luminosus. Next base: position 22,468 of record VTPC01086893.1, on the reverse strand, counting down.
ACATCGGCCATGTTACTCCAACTTCTGAAAGTTCTGAATATATTGTCACTTCAATTATTTTTTATCTGTCTGGTCGTGGTATTTCTCTTGAAAAATTAATTGTCATAGGATGCGGTCGCACTGAGTTAATACAGGTTGCAAAAACGGTCTGATTCTACGAATCGAAATACCTTTGGGGAAACAGTTATAATGGGTAGTTTGGCTTCTCCATTTTAATGAACTGCCATTCCGGCATCTATTTCAATACCTAGACGGTAAATCAACGGGTCCGAAACCTTTAAGAGAGCCAATAGGTGAAAAGGTAAGTGGCTGCGAAAAACGTCCAGTGATTTGCTTCAAGAGTATTGGCTGTCAGATCCTCACAATAGACAGCAGTAGACTAAGTAAAGATGAGCAATATCTACTGGATATTTCCATGACAATAAAGTCAGAAAACTGTAAAAAGGATTTGGTTGTACGAGATCCTGGTCCCTTGTCACACTCGAGGTGGTTGACAACAGCAAATCGAACTCTCAGATTGTACTTAAGTGAAGAAAGTCCCACGCCTGAACTTCGAGAAATAGTTGTATTTATTGTGAAGTCATACATGCCAATGTGGTTTAGTATTAAAACAAGTAAGTACTTTACAGACGGACTAAAACTTGTGTACCAGTCAATACAATCTTCAAGGTATCTGCCTGAAGATAGAACGAAGTGGCTTTTTTCGTTCATCCAGAACATTTAATATTAGCCATGACACAAGATAATACAAACACATAAGAAAGCTCGGACTTTCTAAAGAGAACAACTATCAGAACATTCATGCCGCCATAACTCAATTTCAAGGCTCAACACTACTCGGAAATAATTAACTGGATGGACTGTGATTTATCTTCTCTCCCATTATTGAAAGATATCAGTGACGATGAATTTAAATCACATATTTAAAGTGACTCAGTCCCTAATTGGAATATAACATTTAAGACATTCCCGGTTCACACACAGGTAGTTGAATGATCTCTGAAGCTCGTGACAGAAGCCTCAGGAAAAGCGGAGCTGAGTCTAGAGATAGTTTTATCAGAACGACTCTACTGTCAAGGTCAACTATGCCTAACTTTGCCCATAAATCATATTTCAAAGTACTTTCAGCTAAGAATGAGTAAAAACGGAGATGCTCAATTGTTCAACATGAGTTTCTTGGACTTACGACTCTTCACACAAAAACCTAGTGTTTTCAATAAAAAAATCTGTTTATAACTATTACTAATGGTATCAAATAATTTGTTTTTAAACATTTAGCCTTGTATTCAATAAACAAAACCAAAAAAAACACGTAAGGTGTTAGTATTTTTTGTCTTGAACTATGATCTACCTTTATTTGTATTTTTTTCCAAAATTTCATTAACTTTGAAGGCAATGCGCGACAGGACGATGTTGACGGATTTAAATAATATTTAAACATTATTTTCTGTGGTTCTAATACATAAGAATTTGAGCTATTACATTCGGGAAGAAGCTAATTTAAAAATGTTAAAAATTATTGTAAAAATGTGAATTTTTCCAAATTTCGGCAAACTTTAGAGTACGTGCAGGACCGAAAGATATAAACCGATTTTATTTCTTTTTTTACCCTTTTTTAGTCTCCCCAATTGGCAACTTTTCCGCGGTATTACGACTTGAAAAAAACATTTTTTCGTTTTTTCGGCCCACCCTAATATACAGGGTGCTGTTTGGAAGGTGTTAGCCTACGAAAAGCTGCATGAGTTAGCTGATGGTTTCTTTCTTCTAGTTTAGCTTCTGGGGCTCTCTTGGTATCTTTTTTGGATTTTCAGTCAAAATTTAAGTTTTAGGTTTAGGTAAGAACCTAATTTTTTGGGTCATTGGCTATCTTTAACCTCCCCCCCTCGTCTTCGACTTCTTCCGATTTCTAGCTTATACGGGATTTAGGTTTCTTTTTAGCTTTTTCCCGTCACAACTTGTTAGATTATTTAGGTCTACTAGATCTATAACACTTGTTAATTGAAAACAGTAACAGATTCTCTCTGAAATAAACAATACACTGAAGTGTAACAGTAACAAAAACAAAAGATGCTATTGAAAAAGAATTGCAATTTCAGCTATGTACGACCAGAAAATCTAACAGTATTAACAACAAAATTTGTAGTTATATTGAAAGCTGTATCTTATCTAGTATTACCTAAATAAAGAAAAAAAAATACCAAATGTTTAGAAATGATAGAAATTAAACATACCAGATTAAACCATGAACATATTAATTAAGTGTACTGGTACTTGGAAACGCAATCTTCGTAAAGCATTTATTAATAATTACTTGACTGTTTAACTTACAACACGCAAAGACGTAATTATTATCTGTGGGTATGATTAAAATGTCTTGGTAAATAAGCCTATCAATGTTTTACTAATTTAATATTGTACTGTATAATATCGTATTTAAGAAGGGAAACTTTCTAACTATTTATATGTCTTTATGCCTTACGTGCAGATTTAAAATTTATTTGCAGAATCTTTATACTAAAAACCAATTAACAGATTCAAGAACAGCTTACTTGTTCACATACATGTAGTATCTCGTCGTGCCAAATTAGTTACAGTTATACAGTAGGTAGTGAAATTACTTCCATAATACAAATTGAGAGATATGAAATTTCGACGTAGGTATATAAAAATTTAAAATTAAATGCTTTCTTGTTTCTTTGATGTTCACATGCTATAAAGTTTTAAAGTTCTATTATGAGAAAATTATGAAATCAAATACACTTATTATTGCAGACATTTTTTAGCAAACTAAAAAGAAAAAGAAAGAGCAGAACTTGGAAAATTATGACAAAGTTTGAATTAAACTTTAAACTTTTGAAGGAGTTAAGTATTTCTCAAACACAGATGTTAATTGACTTTGAAAATTGTCTACTTCAAAAGATTGCTTTAAATTGAACGGTATAACACTTTCATTCTTTTTTAGTTCATTATTATTTTAATATTAGAATTACACAAAGAATTTTTATGTTATTAATCTTGAGATAAAGTTTTAAAACGCGTCTCTAAATTAAATATTAAGGTGAACGTTATTGCAAATTTTCATGGATTCTGATAAATAACAATTATTGTACTTAGTTATCTAACGTACCTAAAGGGTTTAGTCGTGTATGATTGTATCTGTATGATATTTAATTTGGAAAGGTACTTGCTTACCTGATTTTCGTAGTCGCTCACCCCAAAATTACTGTGGGTGTTGCCAGTGCGCTTTCCAAATCTGAAACAAAAACAAAAATTAGTTCAATTAAATCATTTTTAAATTTTTGTTAAGATAATATTATTTTTACAAACAAATACACATTAAAGGTCAAATATAAGTTTTCACGGAAAATCTATTAAAGCAGAATCAGATCTACCTACTCTAAGGTATCTAATTCTGCTTACCCGCGGGAAATCAATTGAAAAGAAGGTTGTGTTTGTTCAAGAAAGTAAAACCTAAAAAAGTATAAAAATCATTTTAATTTCCAGTTTATAAATATTTTAAAATATCTCCAAGTGTAGGATTAAAGGATTACTTCTATGACGTAAATTGTGGGTATAAGAAAAATTTAAAACAACAATCAAGGTTTTATTTATTTTTTAATCTAAATCCTTTGGAATTTTTCTTAAAAGAACAACCTTTGTAAGCACAGAAAGGAATTAACAGATTTTAAATACCCGT
>VTPC01086892.1:0-15296 GCA_011009095.1 Ignelater luminosus | reverse complement strand
AAAAATGTTGTTTTCGTTGTTAGTCTCGGGACTTATTGAACGATGTGTTAGAGATACTGACTTTAATTAGTAAATATTCTGATATATAGGAACGGAAACGTCTGTATTAACCAAAGAATAATTACTTGGTAAATACTAGAAATATCTGCTTAGCAAGATAGCTTTATAAACGTGCTTTTACTCATTGAGATCGAGACATTATTTTTGTGGATGACTGTACAACGATCTCTAGTTCTATAAATTGTAGCTGCTACAATTTCTGCTTCTATGGTATAGCATATATAAGTGTCACTTCCTTTGGCTGTCTTTACTCTTTTTGGGTGCAATTAACATAATGGGAAAGCCTTTGAGCAAGGACTTTAAACACACAATTAAATCTGCGATGGTCAGTATAGTGTGATGTTCTGTCAACCATACCGATATGGAAATTTTTTCAACACCACCAGCCGATCCCTTACGCTATCCATTAGAAGAGCCTTCTAAAAATTTGGGCTATTTACCGTCGAATCTTCTTGTCAAGTCCCTAAGCCCAAGGTTCTTCAGACCTGACTTTGTTATGAAAATTTGCAAATAATGAAATCTGTCTTTAAGGTGTTAGGAAAATCTGCGAATTAACTTATGCAGACGCATTCATAAAATTTATCTCTCAAATTTATTGACCAGCGATGCTGAAATAAAATCTTTCTTTAATATTAACAATTCCGTGCGTACATATGTTATTCTCTAGAAATCACATTTTATCTTTTCCCCTGTAAAATAGAAACCTCTCGTTTAACGTTCTTTATACTGTTGAATTTACGACTTTGTAATATTATTTCTCCCAAGAACTCTCTAATAAAATGTTTTCTTTTCTTATTAAAAGCAATGCATAAAAGCGTTGTATATAATAAAATTATCTCTACTTTTGTATTCTATAAATTCTAACATCGCGTTTCGAGAAAATGTCGCCCCTTACCTTCTATTCGCTTAAAGTTTTATGTTCCTTTGGATCGTAAAACTGTCACCTTGCCTTTGCATTTGGTCTATTAACCAAATAGGGTTGTCATTGTCGTTATTGTGTTTCTGGTATCACGAGCTCCGCAAGACCAATAAACTGCTTGACCCACCCCGTAAGGGTTGTAGAATTGTCATTCCAAACGACAGTTCAGAGAGTTCTGTCAAGGGTGGCAAATAACCAAGTCACGCGCACCCGCGTCCTTTGTGTGTGTAAAGTTTCGACTTAGGAAATTTCACGAGTCCCGGAATAATCTCAAGTGGCTGTGAAACATCCACAAGGCCCCATACAAGCATGCATGCACTCATCGTGAATAATTATGTTTTCGTTAAACAAATAAGTTGATAATCCCTGGGTCTACCAGAAGTATCGTTATCGCATTAGTGGTTAAATCAACTTTTTGTCTTATCGACGGATCCACCAAACTATTCTCACAATGGCTCTTAATAATTTTATCGTCTCGACTTTCTTGTCGTTTTCGTGCCTCCCAAATGAACCATTGAAGTTACCGCATTCCTTGTGTATGTACAGTTCCGTCAAATCTTCTGCAAGTATTGCACTGCTTCGCATATTGTTAAAGACAATAAACACCTACCTACAGTTTAAGTATGTACGTGAAGCGTTGCTTCGTCACTGCAAATATAATGTACTACTTAATAAATTTTATGTAAACCAGTACGCAATGCAGTGATTGTAATTTGTGCCATAAACTTGGATACCTTTTTGTATAATTCCAGTTTCACGGTAACCAATTTTTAGCATTGAAAATTTGTATCTTGTGAAGAAACTGACGTTGACACACATCGTTCCGCAGCCACGAATTTGGTTGCTTTGGTTAAAAGTAGAGTAAGAATCACTTTGTTGTAATTGCTTTTTACATTCGTGAAAAACCGTGTAATCATATTCCTCTAGTTGAAATCTATTATTTATTAGGTTGTTAACGTAACGTTAAACATTTAAAAAGTTATTAATTACTTGCCAGATTAACAACGTACAGTTTAAATAATCGAAATTTATCAATTAATCTTCGTTTATTAGTTTATACATGAATAATTCTTTTAACGTAAGTATTGTGGTTAATAACTTTTCGAATTTTGCCTTTCTTAAGAATTTATTCAAACATTCAACTGGATCCAAAGCTAAATGGAAAACACCTGGAGATGACGACTTCATTGATATTATTAATATTTTGTTTTTATGTGAGCTTTTTTTCACAAGCGATCGCATTTTTAATATTCACGAACGTTTTGTGTTTTCAGAACTTTGTTGTTACCTTGATACTGCCGGCGTTTCATGTATTGTGCCTGGCCGATGGTTTCTGCATATTAAATAATTTAATTAGCCAATTTACTTAATGTTTACTTGTTCTATATGTGCCTTTATGCATTTTTTTTGTATGTGTGTTTATGTGGAAACAATTTTTATGCAGTGTAACTCAGGACTGCTGTACTCTGTTTATAATGTTTGATTTTGTTACCACACCTTTTAACTTTTCTTTTGGAAAAAAAAAGATTGTTTTAGATATCACCTCTATCTACATACACATCCCCTACTGGAAACGTAAGTATCTTCAGAGTGTGCAACACAATCTCGATTCTTTCCGTTTGTGTAATGTTCAAATCTGTTGCTTATCGCATGGTGACCTTGATACGGAGATCAGCTGCGAGATCTCTCCCCCAAAATTAAGTCAACAACTTTCTTCTGCGGCTGGCGCCCTCTTGATTCCGAATTTCATTAAGATTCTCGTACCTGTATTACTGCCTACCATCGGCACTAGGCTCTCTTCGCCCACGATCCGTATTCGGCCTTTAAGAGCTAGTTCAAAGTTGGCATACCTGTTAATATTGTGTTGCGTATACCGGAAGGGTCTTTAACCCGAAATTGCATTGACAACCTACGCCAAAACTCCCCTCCCAGTTGTCACCACAGTCAAAACACCGCGTTTCAACCAGCAAGCTGCGTCATAGTACACTATAAAGCCTCCAAAGCCTCTGCTTTTATCATTGAATGATAATGATGCGATGGTGTCAGCTACGAATTTGTAATAAAATGGGTAGAGAGGAAAACAGAAGAAAGCTATTGAATATTGACTTTGTGGGTCAATACGTTATTTAAATGTTTTGAAGAACGCGATCCATTCTTGGAAACAAAATTTTTGAGTTTTTGAGAATGATCACTACACGATACCTAACTTGGAAATAGTCAGAGCGTTTGAATAGAACATCATCCTCTTGTAAATTGCAGATTTTGTCTGTTTAAACCAATGACTTATATGTGGTGTCGAGATAGAGACATAGAGATGATTATCTGGAATGTCGACCTGAAAACGGGAAAAGAGGCTGCTGCGTTGCTAAACGATGTATCAGCTTGCGTTAAAAAGAGAGACGCCAAGTGATCAAAGCAGCAGTATACAAGCACATACCCAACGCCAAAAAGGCATAGTGCGCTTAGTTGCAGTTTTGCGAACAGCTCTCCTGCCTGCTCCAGTTATTCGAGAGTAAGTATTTTGGAAGTAGTAAGTACCCTAGTAACCGCCTAATATTTAGGTGCCCTATCCTTCACGACCGCCGTCTTTCCTTTTACCACCGCACCTAGCTTCCTCCGTTCCTCCGCTTAGGATTTGATTGTCAGCGTGAACGATTAATTTGGCCCGCCGCCGGTCAGTCCCAAGGGGAACCTTCTCGGTGTCCGCTGTGTCTTGACTATCGGCGCGAACGATCGATTTGGCCCGTCGCCGGACAAACCACCAGCAAGCTCTCTCGGTGTCACCGTGAGCGGTCAATCCGACCCGGCGCCACTGGATGGTGTGTAGCCGTCCTTTCTCCTTCCTCCTAAGACCTTAGAAGGCAGCAATTCCGCTTCCTACCGACCCCACTGACTTGCACCTCTCCCCACTTGCTGCACTGCTTGGGTAAGATTGGTGAGCCTGTAGCACGTAGTTGCCCGCTTGTGTATTTAATACCTGCTTGTATATTGATGTTATTTAGATACTTGCTCAATAAATATTATTTGGATTTATTGTGCCTTTCATTTATTAGCTCTGCAGAACTTCTATTTCAGCCGTCGACCTCTGGAGTCACTGGTCTCCATCGTAACTGCCCGGTGAACCCTCGCCCGACTGCCTCAAGGGCAAGGTGGGGGAGTAAACCCTCTCAACAAATCTGGCGCCCGAGCACCGACTGACCGGAAAGTGTGTCACAAAGCATAAGAGTTTGAAGAAGTCTGCTCAAAGTATGTATCTAAATTTGTACGCCAAAGTCATCAGTTCACCCCACAAGCCATTTACTTCTAACTTACTAACGCTGATTTACAAAGTCTTTGAGCGTTTGAGAGGCCTAAGTTCAACTCCAAACTGACTGTTTTTACTAAAGTACTATGTAGATTTATTTGTTTACGATTCTTCAGGGCATGTGTTATCACGCTGTGCTCTTCACTCGAGTCCGCATTCTCCACTCGGATCTTCAGCATTGAACGAGTACAGCACGTGCGAGTTGACTGCTTCAAACGCTGCTGTAACTGCCCAAATTCTATTTATTTTGTTTTTGGCTAAAAAGGAGTGCTCACATACAACAACAATGACAATGATAAAGCTTTTCAAAAGCCTGTAAAATGGAAAATTTGTGGTGTTTATTCAGGATCTTGTCGTGACGACAGTGAGCATTTCCCAAGCTTGAGAAAGATATTCACAGCAGATACAGCTAGTACTTGAAGACCTGGTGGTATCGATGAGAAAAGTAACAAAGCTAATTTGTTACTTTGCATTGGTTGAATAATATCCGAAAGTAGGTCGTGAGGATCCTTTAAAAGAGCAAATTAGAATTAAAGAGGTCATTGCATAATTGTGTCAAATAATCTTGTACTGAATGAGGATTAAATTGCGATCAAGAAACCAGCGTAGATGTTAAGTTTATCTTAAGAATTTTCAATCCTTTAGTTGTAACACAAAAGAAACAATCTTCGGCCTTTTAGTAGTCCAAGAAAAACACTGAGTGCATGTTAGTATTTGGAACCTTGAACGATATTTCAGACTGCTACAATTTACTAATTAATGTACTTTCCATAAACTAAAGAACTTGCAGGTTTTAGCGATTTCCTTGATTAAATGTTGTCTATTGTGTCAAATTTGGATGAACGAAAGACTGTGGCCACTCAATGTTGATTTTGGCAATAGTCTAGATTACGTCTACATAGAATAATTTGATGAATGACAAAATTAGTTGCAGGAAAGCTTTCCAGAGGTAGATCTTTGAGGTATTTCTCTATAAGGATCCCATGAGTATTATTCTAGATCCGGAAGGAAAAATTATTGTAAGATTCATTGTAAGAAGAGTGTAAATAAACGTGATCAGTAAAAAGAATATCAGTCAATAATGGTAGTGTCTATGAGAAGGTAGTTGAACATGCAAAATGGGAAAAACATGAAAAAGAAGTTTGTCTAGTCTTGTTTCGTATGGTTGGATTAGGGATGGCCTATTACAATTACCTTTTAGAAAAAAGTCAGAAACTCTATAAAAAATTATACGAAGGCTTAAATCGATAAGTCATTACAAAACGGAACGGCAGCGGCACAAACATGAAGATTAACAAATTGCACAGAAGTTGGTAACTAAGAGGTTGGTATAGGTTAGATTTTTAGAAAGAGGACGCCTATGACTTCAGCTGTTTAAGTTACATACGCTAACAGGAGTAAGGAGTGGATGAATTTGTAGGAATTTGGCACAAAAATTTAGAAGTGGCTGTTAAGAATTCTAGATAAATTAAAGGTTAGATTTCAGAGTGAATAATTGAAAGAGGAATTTAGATTATGCAACATCTGAAGAATTTGGCGTAGAGAATTTAGTAGATTAAGCTGAGAAGCTGAAACCAAAGAAGGGTACGAAATAATATTAGAAGGGTCAGACGCTTTTTCTTATTAACTATTGAGGCTGTTTAGTGCAAATGTTTCAAAACAATAATGTCCTAGAAATATTATTACAACTTTACTTTTCAGGAAATTGCATTTATACATTATGAATGAGTTCTATTATACTTATAAAATAGTAGTGTATTTTCCTTTTTAATAATTTATTGTATTGTATTTTACTTTCCCTCTTAATTTTCTTCACAAAGAAAAGTAAACCAAGCAACCAGTGCTTTTGTTTTTAAAAGTATTACAAGCAGAATTTAATTCTCTTGACAACAAAGCTTAAAAGTAAGGCTCTTACGTATAAAGGATAACAATGAAACAACATTATTTTCATTTTATAGTAAACCCAAAAAAAATATTTTCTTTCGGGTCAAAGCACTCAACTTTAATATTTAGCCAAAGTAATTATTACATTATCTGGAAGTTTAGTAAATTTTAATTAGATAATATTTATGCAGCTTACCATAGTCACAAGATAAATTCATTTTTGTGAGGTATAATACCAGATTAAAACTAATCCCACATATATAGTTTTAGTTACAAAGAGGGTTGTTTTGCTAACAAAGTTTAACAACATTTTATTGCTAAGCCAAGTTTATACTTCGACGTAGTAAATAATAAGTGAAATTGTTTGTTTTTGCCTTTCTCATATTCACATCCGTTAGCTAATATTAAACTCTATATTAAAATCTGTAAATTAATCTCTCCAAACTCTCTCTGGAACAGTTTCTATGTATACATATACATCTAAGGTAGTAGTCATTGAAGATGTACATTATGTACAATTCTGTACAGAATTATCAAAGAAATAAACGTCCATTTACAAACTAAATCAGCAGAACAAATTAAATTCCTGAAAGGAAAATAAATATTAACTGGTATAATAAACGCGTTAGTAAAGTTTGTAATGAAATCTTTGCCGGTTTTGGATTAAAAGAAAACTCGAACAAAATTCAACGTTCCCGAAATCGTATTATCTGTTACTGACCCTTTTAGAAACTGCGTAATTATTCATCTCTTGTAATTCGTTCTAGCCGGCTCTACATCCTATAAATCCGTAAACCTCAGTCGTCGCAACCTTTAAAAGGAAATAAAGTGCACTTAAAAAAGTTATCCACTACCTAAAAACTGTTTTATTTATCCTCCTTGTACTTTTTTACATCCTGCGGTCCCTTCAAATAGCAAAGTTTCTACATTAAACTTTTATATTGCCTTTTACATTATTTCTTTTAAATTATCCTGGGACAATGTCGCTCACAGTGATCTTTTTAAAATTGCTGGTAGATTAGGAATTAGGATGCTGTTAGGAAAATTCCAACCCTAGAGATAAAGGATAACAAACGAGAGTGGTTGTTCATTATAGTTAATTGAGTTAAAACTGGGACGTAATATCCTTTTGATTTTAAACGCTGACTTATTTGTACACAGAAAGGGCGAGATATCTATTAGCATGATGCGGTTCATTTTCCTCACTTGCAATATGTGCAATAATTAAACTAAAGAGATTGCTTGTAGCTTACAATCAACCCAGTCAGGGTTTACAATAGTAAAGCGTGACTAAACTTGTTACGAACCAAAATTACAGATCATTAAATTGCCAAGAAAATTCTAGTTGAAAGGTCAACGACTTCAATTTGTTTAATAATATCGTACTTTTAGTGCATTTTTCTCCATACGAATAAACCCAGTTAGGACTACGCAAAGTATTTAGAAGGGTTGGCTGACTTTTCTTTGTGTCCATACTTCTTTCATTCTCAAGCTGTGAGTTTTTTTTCTCTCTTTCATCCAAGTTGTTCCCATCTTTTTTGCCAGTCTTTCCTCTTGGTCAATTAGTAAACTTTGGGTTTAAGGATTTCCTTTTTTGGATATTTTTTTGCGTGATTACTGCTAGTTTTGGATCATCTCTGATTGCCCCGATGCATTTAAAGGCCTCAGAATTTGCTGTACTTCTGGTTTCATAGAATTCAACTATTGTTTTGGTGACTTTGTCTGCTTTCATTCTCTCGATGGGTCCGTAGAAGTTTAATCTGCGTTTCCTAATGGCACTGTGAACGTCTATATATTGTTTGATTTCCTAGTTAGTTCTAGACTTAAACTGTGAATTTTGATTACAGGATTTTGCGTATAACTTTTCGTTCTCTCTTCTCTGTGCTTTCCATATCTGCTTTTTTTTTAGAATTAGAGTTTCTGAAGCATAGAGACATTTTGGTTTGACGACAGGGTTGTAGTGTCTTAATTTTGTGTGTTTGGAGATGCATTTCTTGTTATAAATATTTTGGGTGAATCGATAGGCTGTTTCCATTTTTTGCCATCTTATTTCTTTAGCTACTAGTGATATACCTCTGTAATTATTTACATCAGTTATATTTCCATTTTTGTGCAAGGAGTGAATTAATGCAATTTTCCAATCCTCTGGAATTTGTTTTGTTTGCCAAACGTCTTGCATTATTCTGGCAATTTCGTTCACAGTTTTTGGTCCTGCTGCTTTTAATATTTCTGCTGTAATTCCATCTTTATCACATGCTTTGTTGGTTTTGAGTTTTTTGGTTTGGTTGACGATTTCGGCTGTACTTGGTGAAAAAGGGATTTGGATTTACTTCTTTGGGTTTTCAATATGCAAATGTTTGTGTTGGTTCTGGGCAATTAAGAAGTTTTTCGAAATACTTAGAGAGTTCCCTGCATTTTTCTTGATCGTTAAGTGCCAACTCCCCTTTTTCTGTCTTAAAGCACAGACTCTGTGGTTGATATCCCGTAATTTTAGTTTTGAAGGTTCTATAAATGTTTCCTATATTGTTCTTTTGGAAATTTTTTTCGATATCTAGTAACTGATTCTTTTCGAATGTTCTTTTAGTGTGTCTGATTAATTTGGCTGCTTGTTTCCTTGCTTTCAGGAATTTTTTGTGATCGATTTCATTTGATTGCTTTTTTGCATTCCTCATTCCACCAAGATTATTTTCTACTTTTCTGCAGTGGGATTAGTCTTTGTGCTGTTTCAATTAATTTGGTTTTGAGTTGATACCTTGCCTACCTGTTTTTTATCTAATTCCTCTGTAAACAACGGTTTAATCTTATAGACATAGGTACCCTTGCCAGAAATCATCAAAAATATAGACATTTTGTCAAAAAGATTACAATTAAACAGATTCCAGATGCACAAGAGGTCATAACCCATCACCTGTGCCCATCATCAGTAATTAAAATCTAATTATCTTTTAATTTAAAGAATTCAGATTTCCTTTTTTATTGACCTGATTTAACAATTAATATTTAATATTTTCCGTGTTACTATGCATAATCTTTTTTATCAATTTCGTGCAATTTCCCTCCTAGCAAACGCGAATTTATATTTAGTGTTCTGAAAAATGTTGGAATTTTTTGGGCAGAGGTTTTCGACTCCTTCTGATAACGCGTAACTCTAGACGCCCCCGAATCCAAAAGTCTGGTTTGTATTTTTATTAACAGTAGTGGATTGATTACCACCTTGGGTAAAGCATTGATTCCTGCCACGCTTCATAGTATTTACTTGATTATAAAAAGCTTTGGACCAAGGCCCAGTTTGCTAGGACTGGAGTGGTTAGTTCCAGAACATGAGTTTCCAGCCGCATCTCGGGTGAGCAGACGCTGATTAATTCGCCGCTTGCTACAAGTCAGGCGCAGAGTAGATTTATTGGTTCTTTACATCCTCTTCCGCCTTGAAAGGAGTTCATCTGTTTTACCTGTACCCTAGGTAGGGACCGTCACAGGATGCTAAGAGCCAGCCAGGTTTTTTTAACGAGGTTGTTACTCTTCCCACTTCTTCTTTGCAATTCCTCTGAGATGTGGCCCCGGGCTTGCGACCGGTACAGTGGAGTAAAATATATTGATTGTCCTATTCTCGTCAGATTTAAGGAATTAAATCAACTATCAAACCGAATTATGTGCATGAGTAAATCAATAAGGAATAACAACCTAGTTAGGTTCAGATAGATTGAAATAATTACTAACTTCTTTTGATCTAAACCATTATTGAAGTTTTGGACAATATTTCGAAAAAGCCACTTTTTAGCAGTCTTCTAATTATTAATGCTGACAGGTCCTAAGCGTATTACTCGCATCCCTTGTAATGCATGTCAGACTTGAGTCTTGGTTTTCAAAACCAACTAGATAAGTCAACCCGAGCAGTAATAAAGTTTGCCGCTTTACTAGCTCAAAGGGTGTTGGAGACGGACAAGGTTCCAACAAAACAGAACAGTAGCGGTAACTTTGCAGGTTGGCCAAAAGAAGAAACTGATTTTCTGGAAAACTGAGAACGCTCGTTGTAGCACAGAATTCTTAAAATGAACATCCCAGCCTTGACCAATAATAAAATGTGTTAAGACGGCTTTGAGTTGGTCAAAACTAATTTTACAAGCACACTCAATAATGGATTTGTATTAATTTTCTAACATTAGTAGACAAAATCTGCCACGCAAGGTGCCATATGCGATACTTGCCTTAGTTTACAAAGCAGCCTCTGAAGGTATTCAACCATGAAGACTCGAAGCTATTTCAGTTGTCGAAGAGCTATAATGTCATACCAAAGCGTTTGTTGGTTTGCAAACGTTAAGGAAAGCTGTTCACAGAAATAGGAGCATATCACAAGAATTTTTCAGCCAGTAGTATTTCAGATTGATCATCTTTAAAAGAATAATCTTCACACATAAACTTTTCCAGCCAAAAACTAAATTTCCATGTTGATTTGTTACACTCACTGAATATATTGCCATATTCACGGAGGACCTGCATCAAGAAGTACCTACTTCAAAAATGTTTAACTGTTTGAACGATAACGCTTTCACCCAGTGATACTTTCCTTTTAGGTTTTCTCAAACTCAGAAAGTGAATGGATGACATACAAGGCATCTCAAAATTTTTAAATCATTTTTGTAAAATCAGCAAGCGCCCAGTCTAACTGCGCTCCACTGTAATCATTTCAAAAATCTCTAAATTTTGATTTTGGAAATTCCTAATGGAATATTCCCGCTAAACAAAATATCAATTTAATAATTTGGAGTAAACGCAGTACTAACATAGCGGATGCGGCAAATATTAAGTGAGACGTAACAAATTGTTTGTCGGAACCAACAGCACTAGTCTCAAAACTTTTAGTTAGAGTTCTCTATTGAGACTACTAAAAGAAATAATAAATGTTAACTTAGAATACTAATAGATGTATTCAACTTTGAAGACTATCTGAAAATCTTCACTCGCAAATCTTCACATGAAAAGGTCGTGTGTTTGTATTAAAAACAAATCCAAATTAAATTCTCACGTTACTATGTTACACTGACTGAACACTTAAAGAAGAATCTTCTGCGTGGATGCATAGCTGTTTGGACGAGGACAAGAATATTAAGAAGCATTTACCGGAGTGATGTCTAGAAAGGAGAGAAGACATACAAGGCCATTATTTCTCAGAACCAAGATGTCCTTTAAATTATTCATTAGATGACATCAACCTCAAAAGGTATATATTGGGTTTTTTATTGAATTAATGTCAACTTGGAATATAAATGGGTGCATTTAAAACTGAAATCTATCTGAGAAATTTCATTTTAGAATAAAACACACAAAGGAATTTTGCAAAAGGAATTAACATTCACACATAAACCTTTACAAGTAAAAGATCGATTTTCTCCATCAAAGATAAATCGGTACTAATTTTCCATGTTGATTTGTCACATTTACTGAACGCATTACCACAATCATGGAAGACTTTCACTAAGAGAACTCTTTCACCACGACAATATTTTTTTTCATGAGTCCTCAAAACTGGAAAACAGATGGAGACGTACGCGGTCGTGATTTTAAGAACTAGCATGTTTACCAAATTATTCGACTCCAGTTTCAAAAATTTGAAACCGAGTTCTCTATCGAAATTATATCTAAAAGGAATAAGAAATGTCAATTTAAAATATTAATGGGTGCATTCAACTTTAAAATTTATCTCACACTTTATTCTAAAATGTGAAGGAGAGGAGAATTTTGCAGAAGAAAATAGTCTTCACACATAAACCCCTACAAGCAAAGACAGGGCGAAACCAAATTTCTTACACTGATTGTAGTGATTATAGAGGACCTTTACCACGAATAACTTTTTATGCAGTAATATTTAATTCAGACAAAAACAAAAATACCGATGTCACTAGTGCAGCACAACCTGAAAATGCTTTCTCTCGAACGATATACTTTTTCGGTACCGCTCAAATATGGGCTTCCAGAATCAGGATGTCCTATAAAATTATTCGTTGGAATCTACGATACTAGTTTCAGAACCTTAAAATTGACTTCTCTATTGAAACTACTAGAAGAAATAAAAATAAATTATTGAAAAACCTTCATAAAGACGAACCTTTCTTCATGAATTCATAACAAAAACATCGGGGTGGCATACGCAATATTATTCGTAGTAACGAAGCTTCAAAACGCTTTCACCACAGCGATACTTTTTACAGGATATCTATTGAATTATTCGTTGGAACTAACGACACTAGTTCCACAACTTTTAAATTGAGTTCTGTATTGAAACTACTAAAAGAAATAACAAATGTCAAGTTAGAATATTAATGGGTGCATTCAACGTTAAGATATATCTGGAAAATTGCATTTTGAAAGGCAGGAAATGGAAAATTCTACAGAAAAAATATTAATTTCCATAAGAATCTCTACTAATACTAATACTAATACTAATACTTGTATTTATACGAGAGTCTAACTCAAAACAAATACTTCATGTGTTGCATTGACAATATCTTAGTAAATTTTGGAAATTTTAGACAGTATAATACTTGGGTTGAGGATCCTGGATTATCGGATCATAAAGCTATATTTATTACCATTGAATGCAAACCTACTTTCAAGGATGAAATCACCTCATATAGACCTTATAACATACAGATGTAGGCAAATTTAGATTTTTTAAATTAATAGAAGCTATAAATTGGAATTTTGTAAATGAAATTCATGTTAATGTTAATAGTAAATTTTCAAAATTTATTACTATCTTAATAGAATCGTTAAATTGTGCATTTCCTGTGGTTACACAAACAAATCAAATCAAATCAAATCAAAAACTAACACGGTACACGTCGGAATTAAGAAAAATGAAGGAGCATTTAAATTTGTTAAAGGAATTAAATAAGGATTTTCCCAACTTAAAACTAAATTAATTGATAAATAGTTTTCGTGGAAAATATAAAAAAGAGATGGAACGGGCAAACAGTAACAAGTACATTAAACAAATCCTTAATAGCAATCAAAAGCCTAAAGTGTACTGGGATATAATTAATGAAAACAGAAGGGGTAAGATAGTCTCAAACAAGATTAGCTTTGATGTAAATAAATTAAATAATTTTTTCATAAAACAACCGGAGAATGTATTGAATAGTCTTCCTTTAGTACAAAACACTTCCAGTCCAAATATTCAACAAACAAATGTTAAGTTTAGTATACAACCTGTATCAGAAAATAATATGCGTGATGCAATGAATAGATTAAAAAATAAAACTAGTCGTGATTATTACAATTTAAATGCAGTGTTAATTAAGTGTATTAAAAACATAATCATACCACCGCTTACTAAAGTATTCAATGGTTGTATTGAAGAAGGTATATATCCCAATGCCTTTAAAATTTTCAAAGTTATACCCATACATAAAAAGGAATTGTTGAATGATATGAATAACTATAGACCAATTTCTCTTGTTCCCATTATATCTAAAATATTCGAAACGTTAATTAAAGATCAAATTGTAGATTATTTTGAAGCTAGTAAACTATTTTATAATCAACAATTCAGCTTTCGTAAAAATAGGTCAGTAACCGAAGCTATAAATTGTCTTTTAGATTTTGTAATTGAAGGTACGGAAAAAGGATCTTGGGTAGGGGCTTTGTATTGTGACCTACAGAAAGCTTTTGATTGCGTCAATCACGATACTCTCTTACAAAAATTACAGTTGTATAACTTTGATACTTCTAGTATTAAGCTGTTTCAATCATATTTACAAAATCGTAAACAAAAAGTTTTTCTAAATAATACTTACTCGGAAGAAGGATTATTAACTTGTGGAGTTCCACAAGGATCCGTATTGGGTCCTATCTTATTTGTTATATATATTAATGATTTACATACGACAATATTATCCGGTAAAGTAATTTTATTTGCTGATGATACAACGTTCTTGCGATATCATCGAGATGAGAATAATTTGTTTAATGAAATGAACATTCATCAATCTAAAATCGAAAATTGGCTAATACAAAATTGTTTAAAACTAAATGTAAATAAAACAAAAAAACTAATCTTTTCACATCGAACGCTTGTAAATCATCAAAATGAAGATTCTGTGAAATTTCTAGGAGTATGGTTAGATCCAGTATTAAGTTGGGATAGTCATATTGAATATTTAGCCACAATTCTTTCAAGAAATTTATTTGTTCTACGTAACTTAACTCATATTGTACCTACTCAAGTAGCTGTAACCGCATATTATGCTTTAATAAACGCACACATGGCTTATGCTGTTGTATGTTGGGCACATTCTACTCATGCTAATAGAATCTTCAACCTGCAAAGAAAAGCTATACGTATCATTACAAAAAAATCTTATACCGATGATGTAAAACAAGATTTTATTAGTTTAAGCATATTGACATTTCCATCCCTTTATATTTTTAATAGCTTAATTCAAACTAAAAAATATTTAGACGATTATAATACACAAAATAATGTTCATAATTATAGTACAAGAGATAACTTTAAAATTCGTTTAGATTACTTGCGTCTTAATTCAAGTAGATATAGTAAAAATTATTATGGCCCTTTGTTTCTCAATAAATTGCCTGTGAACATTGTAAATTTGCCATTAAAATCGTTTAGAAATAAGATTAATTGAATTCCTGTAGCATAGACATGTAAAATAAATACAGCTTTATTATCATATCAAGAGAGATCTGTGATATATAAGAAAAAAAAATTTACTCTGTTTGCTTTTTTTAGAATTTATAATTTGCATTATGTATTTTATTGTATTTATTTATTGTATTAAGTATTAGTGACTTGTTATTCTACACTGTATTAAACTTTATTGTATTATTGACTTGTGCAAATACTCTGTATACTAGCATAAATGAATAAATGACAAATGACAAATAACAATTATATGTACGTTTAGTTTATGGTGTAAATTGCGTCCATGTACATAATCATAAATTATCGTAACTTTGTATAACCTTTCGATTGACGTAAGCCCTTACCAGGCTTGCTTGTAATGAATTTGATAACTTTTACTAACATTGTGGCGTTTACTGAGCTTATCTTTTACTCGTAAGGCAGACAGGGAATTCAATATTCACTAATTAATAAAAGTCTCACTGCTA
>VTPC01086887.1:0-25262 GCA_011009095.1 Ignelater luminosus | reverse complement strand
AATTTACAATGTTTACGAGAATTCAATAATAATCAATGGTCCATTAGAAACAAACAATACTTGCTTTTAATAATTAAAGTTTTCTCACAATATCCAGGCACATTTACTTTCTCTTCAGTACATTAATAATAATTCGTAAACCAATTTTAGTTATGGCCACATATTATTATCTTCACTGTTCTTTTATTTACCATCATTAGAAAACAAAATAAAATACTAGTATAGGCTGATAACATCTTCTATTAATATTATTCAACGTTGACAATTACAATATCTTTACTATATAAAACATTATTTTAATCACAATTCAATACAATATTTATTCATTTTACAAAATTTCTAACATTTCTTTTCAACTGTCTTTTTATCAAAAATTTTTTATAATAACAACCCCTGTTATCAACCAACTTATCAACCACTTTCAATTATTTTTTATCTTTTCCCCCATTTTTTTCTACTTATCTAGCAGTCTCTTTATATACCTACTTTTCGTTACGTAATTAATTAGTTTTACTATAATTCACATCATATAATTATCTCTACGTCATATCCTTAATGGTTTTCTTTTCCAATGAAATATTAAAAATTCTTCATTCTGCCTGCTCAACGAGATTTGATACTGACCTTTTACTGGATGATTATGATGTTCACCAGAATTTACAGTATTGAATGCTTGATCGAAAAGTTCAGCAGGATATTGAACACATTCAGCATGCAGTGAAAATTGCTCGGTAATTTCATGTTCTCATGTAAGTACTTATACAATCCCGTTGTAATCTTTTGCTTTGTATTACGATGTATACATAATAACAGAACACAAGTGACTTAGATTGTGAAGGGAATGCGTGGCGCCACCTGATCGTATAACTACAATAGGTATTAACAGTATCAGATATCTAACATTTAAACTCTAAACATTCTGCCCCTGTTAAAAGAGTTAAGTCTTTCAAGGATCAATTTCATTGTCTATAACTAACAGACGCAATTTATTTACTGCTCGCTTAAATTAGTTTCCTTAGTTCTTTAATACGTTCAATGATATCATCTTTATTTAAAGCTTGTCCATTGTAATTAACAATCGTGTAATCATCAGGAATCATGGCTTCACGAAAACTACAGCATCATCTCTATAAAACATAAATGATAAAATAAAGTAGAAAAAGTTTGCACTCTTTTATTGCACATTACCAAATCTTAATTAAATGCTAATGTTAACCTTGATGTTTTCAACGATCTTTGAATCTCAGCACTGGCTATGCTATGCAATATCAATTTAATGATGTATAAGGAAGCTATAAAATCTCAATTGAGGTAAAACTATAAGGTGAGTCAACATTTCTGAAGAGAAAATTAACTTAATAAATATCGCGCGGTTTATTAAACTTATTTTTAATAAACAATTAGTTTGAGTAAATTTAATTTATAAGTTTATCAATTTGTTTCAAATCTGAAATATATTGAGTGAGGCTTTTTTGGTTACTGGGTCTTCATAATTATTTTTTATATGTTCGCCCTATGTTGCCAGATATAAGTTCCTGGAGGAGCAATTACGCATCCAAAAACTTGAAGCTGCGTAGATTTATTAATGCAGTTGAATCGATTTTAAATCAACAATACAATAACTAATAATGATCTAGCTAGATTTCGGAATGTTCTTCTATTAAATGGCATTTCAAATAGACTTAAAGACAGGGCTGAAGGAATTATAGCTATTTATGGATGTGATGGAGAAAATTAAAAAAACGTCATTAGAAAACTTCGGTGATCAAAGAGACAAAAATTGTCTTAATTAGGATTTAGTTAATTTGAGACAAAAATCACTTTTATGAGAAGGTAATTTACTTATTAAACACGATTTGTAATTATATGCTGATTTAAATTCAAACATATCTCAAAACATTAGCAAAGGTTTCTTTACTAAGCAGGCTTTAAAACATTTTTGGCGCGGTTAAGGTCTGTAATGATACCTAAGACCTTTACTGAGGCAATTCAATGTATTTGTATAATTTGGAAAATTAAAGAGATTTTATTCAACCATCTTTTAAGAACTTCATTTCAAGTAACAAAGAATTAAATCTCTACAACGGAAACAACATTCAAATGTGTGACATTCACGTTTTCTCTTCAAAACATTTCTCGAATCGTCAATACGTTCAGTTTTGAAATTAATCATTTTATTCCAAAATTAAGCAGATTTTTTTTTCATAGGGTAGTTCTTATTATTTCCAATTTTTCTACAAAATTAAAATAAAAATCCTTAATTCAAATAAAGAATTTATTCTACGTCATTTCAATACACATTCGTTATCAATTGCATTACATTTCATAAGTAAAGGAATGTGCAAAATCACAAACACATTCCCAGCGTGCACACGTACTTTAAAATAACGTCTTTGGATAACTAAAAATTAACGTATCCATCAACGTGTAAGTGTCGCGAAAATCGACTACTTTTTCAGCGTTATTCGGTTGATAAGACGTTAGCGAAGCAACAACTTTTCAACGTTACTATAGAGACGTTATTTGCTTAACGTAAATTTTGCGACAGAAATACGACTAATTAAATTGAACGTTATCCAACCTTTCACGGTTATTTCACGTATCTAACCTGCGGGTTACGTTAGAAACATGTAAATTGCTTACTTACCTTAAAATGTCCTTCAGGCGTAGTATAACTCTCTTATTGTCCCAGATGAAGGAATTTACCTCACATTCCTGCAATAACTTTACATTAAATTGAAATAAAGTGTTTAATTTGTTATGAGAATTTAAATTTGGCGCCCTTTTTTGTTAATGAATTTAATACAGATAAGTTTGTTTTTGTTTATTGTTGCTATGTTGTTGTTGATGTAGAAAAATGGCAAATATAAAAATTACAAATTATATTCTTAATGGAAGGTTGTAGTTTTTAATTGAAAGAATAAACCAATATTTACAGTTTATTACGTCGTCGTAACATTTTGGTCCTTCTATACCGGATTTAGAAACATTTTGGTCTTTCTATACAGGATTTAGAAACATTTTGGTCCTTCTATACCGGATTTAGAATCATTTTGGTACTTCTATACCGGATTTAGAAAAAAGAAGAATAAATAAGTAATAGAATATAGCTTAGATAGATTTTCTCAATATTTAGTAAAAATACAAG
The DNA here is from genome assembly GCA_011009095.1 of Ignelater luminosus. Classification (NCBI taxonomy): domain Eukaryota; kingdom Metazoa; phylum Arthropoda; class Insecta; order Coleoptera; family Elateridae; genus Ignelater; species Ignelater luminosus. The sequence goes on along the minus strand of VTPC01086887.1, from coordinate 22,114 downwards.
ATGAGCTAGCAAAAGATATTGATATCGAAAAGAGTATCTATAAATTGTCAGTTAGGCTACAACATTATGAAGCAATTTGGGTAGAATTTGAAAATGTTCAAATTAATATTGAATGCTTAGTAGCAGATGATAAACTTCAGGAACAGCATGAGTTACGTTCTAATTACTATGACATTTATGTAAAAAATTTAGTTTTAGCTAAAACCCTTGTGGACAAAGATATTCCAAAGTCAAGTAGTAACAAGAATTTAATTTTAGAAGATACTACTTCGAAACATTCAATCCCGGCAAGCATGCACCAAGGTATGCAGGAATCTTTCATGCAACCAATTAAGCTACTTATAATACACCTTCCAAAATTTGGAGATAATTTTAATAAATGGTTGGAATTTAAAGATACTTTCGAATCACTGATTCATAACAATCATTATTCAAAAATTTCACTATTTGAAAGCTTCACTGTATGGTGATGCATTAAATGTAATACAATCTATTGATTTTACATCACAAAATTATAATTTAGCTTGGGATTTACTTTGCGAAAGATACAACAATAAAAAACTTTTAATTCAAAATCATATCAAGTCAATAGTAGAGGTAAAAGCTGTAACTAAGGAATCAGCTCGTATGATTAGAAGTTTAGTAGATATCGTGTTTAAACATTTAAGGGCTTTAGAAGCACTAGAGCAACCTGTAAAACAGTGGGATGCCATTTTATTATATTTAACTTGCACAAAACTTGACAAAAATTCAATAAAAGAATGGGAAAAAGATAAAGGACTAATGGACAGTCCCACATTAGATCATTTAAAAACATTTCTGAACAATAGGGCCGATTTTCTTGAAACTTTGGAATTAAATCATTCAAAAACAAAAGAAACTTGTAAAACTGGTAATAGAAAGACAGCAACATTGTTAGGAACAAAACAACAAAAGATTAAAACTTATAATTTTTGTAAACAGAGTCATATAATAACACAATGCAGAGAATTTTTAAAATTAGGTATAGCTGAACGATTAGCAAAGGTTAAAGAATTAAAACTGTGTTTGAATTGTCTTTGTTATGGGCATTGGGTTGCAAAATGTAGATCAAAGGCTTGCGAAACATGTTCAAAGAAACATAATTTATTGTTGCATAATGAAAAGAATGATGTGCTAGTGGTAGCATTTAATAAAGATGATCAGGGTATCATAGATGGGTTCATAAAGAATGAACGTAACAATTGTTTATTAATACTTTCATATAATAGAACACAAAAATAAACATTTCATATTTTTATACATTTCGGATCAACAAGTTATTACAAATTATGTCTCGTTTACGATTTCCTTCACCTCTATCCCTCCTTTGAGCGATTAATAGTATATTAAAATTATCATAATACTTCCTAGGTTTTTTAATAGTATAAAGGTTATATTCTGCTTCATCATCTAACTATTCTAAAAACGTCAACAGTTTTGCAGATATTAAAGTGATTAATTCATGTTTACCTGGCATTTTAAAGACTCACACTGCTCACAGACGCTATAGCGAACGATTATTGTCAGCATTGCATGACCACTCACAAACCAAAACAAACGTCCGAATTTAGCGCTTTAAGCTAGGGGGTTCACAGAGCCTAAGCGTTCAAACGAAACGCAACATAAGTATGTTGGAAATAATCCGTTTTTGCAAAAGCTTTAGAAAATTCTTATCGAATAGACGGTGATTGCTACTGCTATTTCACCCTGTATATTAAAAATTTAATAACAATATTACAAACACGCATAGGTGAATATAAGAATATAGCGACAAATAGTTCTAAATTCGAACCTTTTAGCATAGGTAAAATTTGTAGACCCACTTACAAAAATCAATTGTTTCCATTTTCATAATGATTAATAAAGTAATTGGTTTCTTAGGCTTTACATACATACCATTATCATTGGTTGTTTCATCAGGCTATCCAGACGCTAACGTTTTAATATTTGAATCGCTAACGAATATTTCTTGAAGTTGTGATAGAAATCTCAGTTCATTTATTGTAAGATTTAACATGACACATTCCGTCAGTTCCAGTATTTCAATTGCCCACGTGACGTTGCCGTACGGAGACAATGTATCGTTGATATGTATTCTCAGTTCTTCATTTGTGGTAATATTAATACAAGATATTAGATTTTGTTGATACACATTGTAACGGCATTTTTGCAAATTGCCTTCTCTTACGTATAGCAGTGTTACAATTAGCATCCTTAGTAATCCTAGAAAACAAATCAAATATTATCAGTACGAAGGGTAAATGTTTTTGGGAAAAAAGCTATTTATGAAAGGGTCGAGAAAAGTTCGGAGGCTAAATCATAGAAAATGTTTTATTTATTTGCCGAGAAACATAACCTACAATCACAGCGAAAATGTTTAGCGATTGAATTTTACTTCGGCAGTATGATGAACGCTATAAATATTTGATCGAACTATTTCGCAAATAAGAAAACTCTAAAACTGATAACTAGGGAAACTCTTTCTATCATATTACATTTTCTATTCAAAAATTGGAAAAGGTACGAAAAATTCTTGTAAATGCACATTACAAACACTATTTTTATTATTATTATTACTACTACTACAACATATTACATATTAGTAGAGACCGGATTGTTATGCAGGTTCTTTTTCTTTGTAATTGGTCGAACTTAAGGTACATTCTAAAAACATTCGGAACTACTCAACATTTCTGCGCAACTACCCATGAGATTTTAACACAATTCTAACCAAGTTAAATTCTGTTTAAAAAGCCATAAAAGTAACTTTTGTAAGAAAATTGAGTCAAATGGGAGAAATTTTTGCTTTATCATCGACCTGTGTTTAAATTTGTTTCCGGTTTATCAATGAATAAGAGATAACTTATTTTCCAGGAAAAATATGCTATTGTTAAGCCCTTCTTACTTTATACCTTAAATCGGTGAACACAAGATGCCTTTATTTTAATTTACTTTCTGCAGTTAAGTGAGTGAGCATAAAAGTAGTTAAAATTGTGTTACACGTTGGGTTTGTAAAATGCCAGCAAATAGACAATCTAAAAGTGCGAATTACAGTCAATGGAAAAAAATAGATTCTTGTTTAAGTACTGACGGTGAAGTTTTAAATTGTCAAGTTTGTGAGAAAACGTTAAATGTTTTTATTTCCTCTTGACTTTAGCCCTAACAAGCCAACTTAATTTTAGATAAATGCAACAAAAAGGTTTCATGTTACACAGCACCTAACCATAGCGTCGAACGCAGCTAATGTTATAAAAAACTACAACATAGTCATTAATAAGAAATGCATTTGAAAAAGTAAAAAGTAAAGTAAAAGGTCCAAGTTTTCCTTTGAATTATGTGAAGCCATAGAGTAAATAAATATGGGTAGAGGAACAATGTTATGGGGATATGTGTAACTCGTATGGTTGAGGGCCAAGTGCGTCGAGGGGAAAGAAGGACGAGCATGGACGATGCCGCCGTCTTCAACTTCTCATTATTGCGCCAAATTATTTCTAATTTAAAGAATTTGTATCTTGGTATAATTGACAAACGTCTCAAACCATTATATTAAAATTTCTGTTGTGTATATTTTTTTCGGGGAAATTTCTGTCGATAAAGACTTATTCGTAATCAAGATATGTAAACACATCATGCAAAAAAGGATTTTATAACATTTAGCCACCGCGGCGTTCTTTATTATCAGTAGAATAAACAACATGTTTTTGTTGTATTGTAGTGCAGAATTTAAAAGGAGAATAGGTTAATAGAATTACATTAAGGCTTTTAAGGAGAGGTATTAGGCAACCACGGTTGCGAGGGTATTTTTAAGAATGTTTCCAACGGCATTTCGCGTATTAAACAAAAAGTCTTGAAACTTCTCGCGCCTGGATATGTTAGTTGTATGTATTTTGGGTGCACTTATAGAGTAATATGCAAGAAAAATGATTTAATTTGCATTTTATAAAATCTGATAGTTTCCAGTTAACAGCATGAAAAACCGGCAAACGAATGCTTTAACTAAATTAAAACTTCTATAGAAGCATATATTTTAGGCTTGTATTTTAGTATCTGAAGACTAAATTCGTTAGACTACAGCCATGTTAAAAAAAAGCTGCTGAAATCATTGAAGCTGATACCTTACTGATCTGCTGGTTTGCATTCTATAAGTTAGGCAACACCTTACACCAATTACTACCTGTGAAAGTCGTAAATTAAAAATCTTCGAGTTGTCATAACTACAATAGGATTACAACAGACAACAGGATTAATTCGGTAGGGGACAAAAAGTATTAGAAATCGCAGTATATTGCTTTTAGCCATTCATTCGACAAATAAAAATAAAAACAGTCGAATGTAATTCAATGAGGTAATTTAACGACTTCAGAATAAGAGCAATTTAATAATAATAATAGTAATAGTAATAATTGTAATAGTAATAATAGTAATAACAATAGTAATATATTTAAAAGTAAGTACAACGTTACAATGTTTTACAAGGAAAACTTAATTGTCATAAGTTTATAAAAGTGGTTACCTTAGTAACATTTTTGCAGGTCGTTATTATTAATGTTTTTAGGTAAATTATGTACATTAAGAATTCGTATAATTTTTAAATACGGTAATTTGAAACTATTCTAATCACAAGATTTTAGGTATGTAAAAGCACTTAATGCAAAATATGTTCAAAATGAGCTCCTCCAACCACTCGACATTTTATGGCTCGGCGAATGATACCCCCTTCCAAATTTTCAAGCATATTTTGGTTTCTTATCATGGTAACTGCATGGTTGATCCGTTCAATCAGTTCGTCTTCGGTTGCTAAAGGCTCGTCTTCCAGGAGGTCCGGTAAATTGTTGGTAAGAAAATTAATATAGTTATTTGCATTTAAACGATGTGGCAAAATCCGTTGTCCTATCAACATGTTACCCACTTTGAGTGGGTTCATTTTCAAATATACGTTTAATCTTTCTTCTTCTACTTGCGGCAGTAGTACACCACGAGCCAGTGGCGGCTCGTGAGTTTCGAAACAGGTGAAGCGTTTTGCATCGAAATCTTACAAATGAACAAAAATTTAACAAGATAAAAGGTGCTTGTCTCATCCCAAAACCAGTAAAATACCTACAACAATGAAAACTTTAACCTTTTGTAGACGAGATCTATTCTTCGATCTTTCAAGGCAGAAAACTTGTTGATGACATCATCATAAAATGGTTGAGTCCTTTTTCAATGGCTATTCTTCCTAAATGTGAAAGTCTTTCCTGCGCCATTGAATTGCGCAAGTATGATTTGATTCTTTTCAAGCGCGAGAAACTTCTTTCTACTGACGAACTTGTTGATGGTATGGTAAGAATCAGACAAAATAATTTATGAACTTCTTTAAATATTTGTTTATTGTCGTGCAATAAAAGCATTACTTCCTGGAGGTTCTTGCCTCTATATTGCTGATCAGAATATATAAGGTCTAATTCGTTTTTCAATCTTCGCATGTCCGTAGTACTAAATAAACTGGAATGTGTTTGTTTCAAATTATGAAGTTTTTCCGTTAGAAATAATTTAGAATATTCATCAAACTTAGAAACGTCAGCCTGAGAAATGAATAACAATTTATCCATGTCTTGAAATCTAGTATCTATTTGGATCAAAATGGTATTTAAGATTTTATAAAATAGCAGCTTATAACTTTCGAATATTTATTATCAAAGCTTGATTAAATATTGTCCTATATTCAGTTTCGTTTCTTTTTAACTGAAATTTTCCTTGGATAATCTTAAATGACATAAAAACTGAAAACACCGTCAATGCAACTAAAAAATGCAACCTATAACCGATGCGACCCACTGTACCTAAAAGCTGTATACTTATAGCGCTTATAGTGAATCGCTGTTCGTTGCTGGCTCGGCCAATATCGCCGGTGTTTGTACTGCATACGACCGCGTAGGAATTGTCATGGCAACGCGTCTTTCTTGTTGAAACGTTCGCCTAGAATTTTCATATCGCTTCAACTCAATGTTAAGCTTAGTGCAAGTGTCCTTATGCTTTGCGTTCGTGTTGGTTCATAACAGGGGCAGGTAGAACGTTTGTTTTGAGTATCTCATGCTAATTGCTTTGCTCTCGTGACTAATTTTATTCAAGATTTTACTATTTTACACTAAGAAACGAAATTACTTAAGTAATTAAATATTAGAAATTATTGAAAAAAAAATAGATGAATCGGCGCTTCACTTGCTTCATCCCAATAGCCGTCACTGCCACGAGCACGGCCTCCATCTACCCTATGAAGGGTACTGATCTTCCTGTTTCTCGTAATCGCCGGTTTAGTCACTGGATAAGGTTGGCATTAGGATGTCTTCTGTTCGGGTACCTTTCTGCATACAAAGCTTGAGTTGCATGAAAATTGCCACGACATTCTCCTAATATAGGTACATATCCACGTATTCATTGAATGTATATTCCATGCTTTCAATTAAACGATTGAATAACACTAGCAAACTTTAACAAAACACGAAAAAAGATTGTCAATGACAACTTAAGCAACTTGCACAGCTTAGCCCAAAGTGACGTTTCTGACATTCAAAGCCACCCAATAAAAATAATGTAGGTGTACCAAATGCTCAGCGATCGTCTAATTAAACAATACAGTATTGCCATATCTTCTACAAACAAGTAAATCAAAGCAATTGCATTATATAAAAGCCATTTTAAAGAAAATTGCTGGTAAATAGGAGAAACATATGATTAATGTAGGTTTTCTGGCATCTAAACTAAGATTGGTTACTTTTATTTAATAATTTTGGGCAGTAATAAGCAAATTATATATAAATTTACGACTCTTAATATTTCCACAACCGAAGAGTTAATAACAAATTGGTACTAGAATTTCTTGCATAGTTTTTAATGCAGAATCGTCCGGGGAGCATGCTAGAAAAGGTGACTTGGGATCTATAACGAGACCAGATTTTTTTACTTCGAGGCCGCATGAAGCTTCGAGTTGCTTTATAACATTCTGTTCTTTTTCCAACCCAAATCGTGTTGCATTATTTCCCTTGAAAGAGTTAGCAACTGTTTTAGCCATGGACGTAGTTTTACGAAATTTGCAAATCTTCCCAAAATTAGACGCCATTAGACGTTTGCGTCTTTCGGAAATCCACTTGTTATTTGACTATAGAACAGTGACTTTACAAATAGCTTTTTTATCTGCTTTGTGGAGATTTTGCACGAATTCGTTGCATTTTTGTTTATAAAATTTAAGATCCATATCCGGCACGCACTCAGTTGCAGCATGCACAGAATGGAACGAACGTTTTACATATTTGTCTGCACGGCTTTACAACTAGAAAAACTATTACATTTAGGAATGTTCACTTACAATTTTTTGAACGTATAATAACCTGCAAAGTGTCATCTGCACTACCATATATTATGGTGAGAAAATTTCCATTAAAATTAAAAAAGTATCAGCAGCTTTACAACGTGTTTCAGTATGACCATTTTAATGAATAATTAACTAGTTTACAACGGAATTCGTGTCCACATTGTATAATAGGCTCTCGACATTGATCACTAACCGTTAATAGATTGCGTTATCGTTAAAATAACAATGGAATACAGTATGAGAATTTGATAAGTTGAATTACCTATAAGAATTGAAATAATTGAATTAACTACATTTATGTTTCTAGTTCACGAACGGCTCAGCCGATTTTAATTTTCTTTAATGTAAAAGATTGAGGATTTTATACCCTTTAAAACGATATATCACACATGGGATAGTACTATTTAAAATTCTGTGGTGGGGTTGTTTGGAGGGAAGGTGGAAGTTTCTCAACTGATTAAAATAGGTTATTAAATATCCCCCTCCAAAACAAAACAAGCAGTGCAAGCCCATTCAGTATCCATTACTTCCCTAGTTGCACTTTTACGTCTACCGAATACATTTTCTGGGTCAAACACTTATAAAAATATACATATTAACAACGACTCCTAACACTTAAATTGACTTATGCGAACAAGTAAACAAAAAATGGTTTGTTAAAATGACTTCAATACATAACTGATTGTTATAAAACTAGAGATCTATATTGTTTTTTAATTTTTCTAGTTCTAGAAAATGGAAAATAAAAAGCAACGACATGTACAAATGCAGTAAATATTTTATTTTCTACAAAAACACTGCTCTAAAATAATTAGGGGAGGAAATACTTGAACATTAAAACAATTTACTATTGAAATCTCTATGGTGCGCGAATCAATTCTATACCCTGTATTATTTACGTTACGTAATAATAATAATATAATTTTGAATATTATAGCAAGTCTACTAAATTAATTTATAAGTGAATTCAAATTAACTGTTTTATCTCCAAAAAAAATTACTTTGGGCCGATAGTTCTTGAAAAATCGTAAAACCTTTTCGTTCTTGTAAAAATATATTTGTAATATACCTGAATATACCTGTTTGGGTGTAAAAGTAACACATTTTTGAACAAAAGAGGGATTACAGTGACAAGATGAGTAAGCACGGAGGCCTAAAGTCGGCTGCAAAATGATCTAGTCTTAGATGTATACCTCGTTAGATATTGCTACGTCAACAGAGATGCTACGAGTACGACGTATACTATGCTCTATTCTAAAATTCCGATGTTTTCGAGCTCTCCTTGGCAGCCTTAAGGAGCGAGTTCCTGATAATTATAACTGTATAAGAGAAGGATTCAAAATTGAATTTAATAACTTCTAACGTTTATGCATTAATTCATATTGCTAATACTTTTATTTCATTTATGTCATTATGTAATATTGCAGTATGAAAGCCGTTTGTAAAAAACAACGTATTTGCTATACGGACGTAAGCATTTTCTTATTGTAAATATTATCAAATTAATAATAGATTATTAAAAGAAACTAGATCTAAATATACACTAATGTATAAATGAGATCCCTCTTATTGTAGTAAAAACAATGTGAAATTTCAAACCGCAATGCCACTAACTTCATTCTCATTCTCTGCATGTCTTGCCAAATAAATGCGCCGACGCATGTTATACAGAGTGTCCGTATAATGTTGGTACATAAAGGGTGATTCATGATAAAAATTAAGGCACGAAGTTAATTGGCTTAAAAGCAGAGTAAATTGAAATAATTGAAGATCTTTCTTATTACGTCAGGAGTGTAACTCATTAATTCAATAATTTTCAAGTTTTAAAGAAACAAATGAGAAAAATTAAAAGTTTATCTAGATTATTTCAAAATTGAATTAGATCGATGCCTCTCCTGTAAAAGAGACGTAGTAGCACACTTCAATAGAACAAGACTATCTACAAAGCATTAAGAAACAGAGACCACAGAAGAAGATATTGCTAGAGGTAATATATTGAAAATTCAAAGATATTTAACAATGTTTTTACAATGCACTTACAAAAATCTGCTACGGAATATAGCGCTGATAGATGAACTAAATTTCTCGGAAATGGAATATCTTTGCAGTCACCAAGCAACGCAATTCTCTTCAAAAACGTGCAAAAATCTCGATAACAAAACACATTTTTAGTGGATTTCAGTAATATTCCAGTAGATTTGAGGAATTACGAAGTAAAGCTTCTACGACTATTGTACATGAACAAGCCAGTAGCTTTTTTGTAAAAGTGATCGTGATTAAAGCAACGAACACTTCTTTTCAATTGTTAAGCCAGGTAACTTTATGATGATTGCGAAGACAAAATCAAAATCATGATGGCCCCAATAGGTTTAGGCCTTTTTGACCTGATTGGGATTTGGTAATCTGGTAACCAGAACGCTCCACGCGGTCAACGGATAGGATAGGATGAGTTTGATAGCAAATATCCAACACAACTTCTACGATATGTCAGGGGTGGTCGACCAGGAGAGAATTGTGAAGGATGAAAGGGGAAACGGCGAGAATGACTCATCAATGCGGTAATGTTTTGGCAATATCGGCAATGTTTGGGAATGCGCGTTAATGACGTTGGAGTTGTCAAGAATGTACGGAAATTAGTTAAAATGGTATGGAATGAGTGACAATGGAACTCGGATATATGCGCAATGCGAAAATAAGTGAGGAGTTAAATAATGTAGTGTAAAAATAATAAATAATAATTGAAACCTAAGTATAATTCACTTTTCATCCTTCTGGGATGATGTTATTATCTTGTAACTTTACGCATGGCTTAGATTAGATCAGAAACAAACTTGACAACTCTGAAAGTAAATGAAATAGGCAAAGCACGACCCGATTTTCAGGCTGTCAATTGATAAATGAAAGAACGTGGTGCCTTTTTATTGTTGTTGTTCTATTTCTGTCGTCTAACTAAAAATAAAACAAGAAGGAAAATTTTTACCTCGTCCCAAAAGGGTAAAGATTCAGATATACCAAATTTGAACAAAATCGCATAAATTGTTTTTGAATCATAGAAAAACCAAAGTGGAAATCTTAACTTTGAAGGGCTTTAACTTTTTTAAAACGCAGTTTTGCTTATCGACTCAATCGAGATTAGTTTTCTAGAAAGATTATTTAGCAGCGCAATTTCTGTAATGGCAAAGGTAGCACTTGTAAAAACGCTTTTCTTGATGCTGGTAGCGGATAAGTCTTGTCCCATTACTTTTCAGATATCCTGGGTAAGTAATACCAAAATACAAAAAGACTCTAAGAAAATTCAAGTTTAAAATAATTAATTAAATTAGTTACCACTTTTTCAATATTAGAAATGTCTTTCTGTCGCCATGTTTCTGACAGTTCTTCCCGCCTCGAGCTTTTGTAAGATGACGCGGAAAACGGGAATGTTTTAGGCATGTTGGAAATAGTAGAACTAGTTAAGGGACTGTGGCAGTTTTAGGGAAATCTTGGCAGGGTTTTAGTTTGTAAAGGGAATATGCCGGGAATACGAGGCAATGTGGTAGTACTTGAGAAATGTTTCTGAATATGGCAACAGGTGTACAAAATTTAAAGAGTAAAAAGCCCTTCGTGTATACCCTACATTTGACGATGACACCTCTACTTTTGTACTTTAATACTTTTGAAATGAACCTTTTGCAAAATACTTTCTTATCCATTCAACCATCGATCTTTTCGACCTTCTGAAAGATTTTCTATAGGTCTTGAAACTTCATAACTGTTCAGCTTATAGCAAATTTAATTTTATTGAATTTTTTTGATTCTTAATTATGTCATGGTGTATATTATAGTGTTTCATACTGGACTGTACTCGGTGAAGAATCATCTATCAACGAAAACAACAATTACGTCATTTTTAAAATTCTTTTCTTTCGGAAGGATCTTCCAAAACAGATTTGCGAATATGTAAAAATTCAAAAGTCTTTTCTTTGGTTTTTTTTACCTGTTAACCTCTCAGAGTTCTATGAGTTTCTAGAATCATTAACTTATTAACTCTTATAACGCATAAAATTGTCACACATCACACCTTGACTTACAGTTTTACAATATTTCCATTTATGGAGAAACTAACACTATGGAGCTTTTACACTATTTTTGTGTATTTTTCCGAAACACCTCAAAACGAATCCAAAAGAATTCTATAATAATAAATAGTTGTTAATTGCTAGACATGGGTTCTCGAAATGACAACTAACACTTTAAAAACATCTACCTGAGGAGTTTTGAAACTTTTGACAAAAAGAAATCTTTTCATCGGGATTTAAAAAATACCGAAAATCACTCTCCCAGCAGACTAGATCCGGACAAAAGACCATCGGTTTAAACTCTAAGAAGGTATGTTAGCTTGCAGCTGTCAGTTAGTTACAGATATTTCCAACATATTTTTAAAATTTGGTTAATTCAGTTTTGTTCTTAAAAGTATGGAGTGCTCAAACGACAATTCCGGGTACAAAGCTATTGCCAGATTTTGTGATAGTCGTAAGGACAAAAACTTCCTATACTGTTAGATATCTTGTCGCAATGAAAATTCCAAGAAGTACACTTTATGATATTCGTACATGAGCTCATTATAGCGCAGAAAATTGCAATTATTTGGAAGACCTTCCAAAGGAAAAAAAGGCTCTTGCAAAAGTGGCTCACCGTAAACTTGAAATTAGTCTTTGTAAACTTGGGCAAATATTCAAGATTGCACCAAAATTATGTTTGCAATATCTTAAGCGAGCAACGCGTGTCTTCGGTTGCTAGAAAATAAGCTTTCAAAACAATATTTTACGGAAGTCTACGAAATCTGATTGTAACTTTACCGTTCGCTTCCCTTACCAGAACATTAGTGATATTTTTCTGACAGGTTTTCCAGATCCTTTTACCCTTTTCTGTATCAGTCTCCTTCAGTTCATATACAAATACCATGAATTGTGCTTCTTGGAATTTCCATTGTAAAAAAGTATCTAGAGGTATTTTTTGTTTTTATGAGTCTCATAATTCATAAAATTTGGAAGCGCTAATTTTCATTGAAAGACTCCATATGTACTTATTAAAAGCAAAACTGAATTAACCAAATTTTAAAAATGTGTTGGGAATTGCTTTAACTAACTGACAATTACAACAATTGCAGTTGTTTTGCACGTAAGCTTAGAGTTAAACCGATAGTCTTTTGTCCAAATTCTTTGTGCATACACCTGTAGAACTTATACTCAATTTGTCATAATTACACAGTTATCGACCTTCAAGGCTGCATGGAGACATGTTAACTTTTTTGCAGCACATAGCTTGCATCTTGTACTCCAAATTCTGGCCTAGCACCGGAAAAGTAGCGAGATACTCAGTATTATATCACTTGCTTTTTTTTTGTATAAAATGGATTAAAACGAAATCTTAGCAAATCCAATCATTACTCAAATCACAAAATTGTTTTTAAAGAAGCTGTTTTGAAAAAGAAGTAAGCAGACAAAAAACATTTTTAAACGTCTAGACTAACCGTTTATTGTTTTTTGCAAAATAATTGTCGCAATGGAATACATAAATGGAATAAGAACTAAGCGGTCGTAACTCGTAGACCACCGTCAAGTGCATTTGTTCTATATTTGCAGGTTTGTTTGGAAATACCTGCATATATGCGAAATGATTTGTAAGAAAACACTTTTTATGCTGTCCGGCCCTGTTATATTTACATATTTAGTAGAAGTACAGCGCTACAAAAACAAGCTGTAGAAACCAAACATACATATTGTAATGATATTCAAAACTCTATGGTTTAAAATAAAAAAATAAAATGAAGGGTTAATCATTCAAAGAATATAATACGATTAAGTGCATGTACAGTAGGTTTTGCCAGCACAAAGATACCCGTTGATGAGACTTTCGATCCTCTAGGACCTTAATAAAACTAGATATGAATCTAAATTTTATTATGTTACATTTTTATTTGCCGCAACTTATCTGTAATCCTGAAATTATTACAACTTACCTAGGGTTTTTGTTTTAAAAGCAAGAAAAAAAATAGTAAGATGTTTGTCTTGAGGGTGACATTTAATTGGCCATTTGTTGCATTGAATAACGATCATTTTATTAATGTTTAGATAATATTAAATTTAATTAATACTTGGCGCTCTTTAATATGCTATTTTGTTGAAATTTTAAGATTTGATCTTCTATTAAGTTGTTTTCATTTCAAAGTAATCATTGATGGTTATGTACTCAATTACGTGTAATAGGTTTTGATAAGTATTTTGGTACAATATATGAAATTTATGTGTAAACATTTTATCAATTAGTATCAGTAGAGTTCCCTAAACTAAAGTGTTGTCTTGTTATTTGATCTGATTCTCTCATTTGCCCACGATCCAAGACTCCGACTTGAGTTAGCAGGGCAGACCATAAGCCGGTCTTTATTGTAAGTATATGTAACGCAAGGTTACGTTACACAATCTTATTTAATACCATGTAACGGTTACTCGGCCGTTCTCGTTACATGTGTGAGGCTATTAAGTATTCTTACTGTGTTTGTATCCCTTCATATTGAGTATGTCTTGTAGGAAATCCTCTTGCTTTGATTTCTGTGAAAATCAGAGTTGATTGACGAACCTCGCTTGTTACCACTATTCTGTGTGAGACACACGGTATTATTTTGTTCAGCGTCTAATATATCTTCTCTTATGATTTTGGAGTTTAATCCGCTTTTAAGAATTTGTTTACTGTTTAATGAAGTTTTGTTTGAGAACTTTTAGCTAATAGACTGGTTAAATAGGTTGTTTGAAAGAAGAATTTGTCTAGAGTTTTTTAGATGCTGGAATTCTATCATCTTGGTGGATATTTCTCGATTTAAATTTCCTTTAATTATGCTTTATTATTAGTGGGGCCTTAATTTATTAATTGATTAGGAATTCTCCTTGTTTAAAACCAGTTTCTTCCCGGAGATTTGCATGAAAATTGCAGCGGGTGTTGCGACTTTCTGGGATGTAGAGCGGGGAACTGCTTTGAGAAATCAGACGAGACGTGACCAGAGTTCAAGTTACTTACTCATTAAATTTTTGATTCGTTAAATTTTGTTTCGAATTAGAAACTCTAAATTAGGGGTAAGTTTTCAACTTTTTGTATTCTCTGTTTCCATCATTTCTGATTGATGTTCTTGGTCTCCAGTTTTTTTTTTATTTCGCGGGAGATACCATGTGGATGGTTTAATTTGGTCAGCTCTGGTTTCCGAATCTGCAATCCCGTCGGACCGAAGATGCCGTGTTTTACGTGAGTCCTTGGGAAGTGCTCTATTTCACTTTAGAAATTTAACTACGAGATAAATAATTTTCTTTTGTCTTAGAATCTAATTGCTTGAAACAGAATTAAAGAACTATTCGTTTATAATTTTTTTGTCTTAGAACCATTTTTTTAAAAAAAGGGTGGTTAAGAAGACGATCCTATGCAGATATTTAAATCTGGCCTATCACTCGATATAGTTGTTAAATAGTAGTTGGAGGTCATTAAATTCTATCTGTTCAAAATTTCTTTTAGTAAATCTGTTTTGATTGTGTAATTTTTATTAAATTCTTAAATAGTCAGTTTTAGAATCTGAATTGAATTTTTGTGTCAGCTTTTTTTTCCTTTGAGGTTTCAGCTTCATCGGTTTCCGATCGGAAAAAGCAGGAAGAGATTCTAGTAAGAAAATAATAGTTTTCAATTTGTATCTGAAATAAGTTGGGTGTTCTATTTTTTTGTAAATTAATAAACTTGCTAGTTTCTTTTAACCTTTTCTTGTAGTACTGTTCATTGAATTTAAAGAAACTTACATGTGAATTAAATATATTTGCAGGTTTTATAAAAAAAAAACAAAACCTCTTGTTTGGTTTTCTTCAAGCTCTTGTTTTTTGATTTAAACATAAATTACAATTAATATTAACGTTTTGCTTAAATTTCAAATCCTCTATAATATTTTCGTAAAAGTTTATTTCTACTTTACGCTAGTATGCAGTGTAAATTTGTCGATCGAATGGATAAGCTTAATAACAATGTTTGCTGTAAATGTGGTTTACCTTGAATTTATTTTTAAATATTTTATTAAAATAAATATTTAGTATTTACTTGTTAATAACTTTGCAGGGATTTCGATGTGATTGAGTGGGAAATAAAATATTTTAGTAATTTTTTTTCAATTTAGACTACCTTTCTTGTTAGTATAATTTTGTGTGCTTTTCAATGATTTAGATCAAGCCTAAATTTATTGCCACTTTATACTGTGATATAATAATTAGTTATAAATTTTTTCTGCTGAGTTTGAAATTTAAATTTTTCTGAAAGACAAAAAATGTGCTTAAATATATATATTCGTATGTTAAACTTTTGTTTGTGTTTTATTGTGGTATAACTTCATTCCAATCCACGCTGAAGGCCACCTATTGAGTTCAGCCGGCCTAGGACCCAGGGATCCTAGTATTCTCTCTTAATTTTTTTAACTGTAACGCAAGGCCACGTTACAACCACATTAAAATTGCTTTTTCTAATTTTTATTTCGTATGTTATATTTGTTTCGGAATTAAAAATTCGTAATAGTGTCTCTTCGATCATTTTCAAATCATATAAAATGCTGAACGTTATCAACAAGTAAGAGTTACAAGCACAGCAGTTATCTTTCAGGGTTATGTTAATCATCTGCACGTGCATGTCATGTACCTTTTTTACTTTACTGCACAGACGTTACAAAAGATTCACACCGCCCTACCTTGATGAAATAAGCGTTTATGGGACGTCTTAACTGCATTTGTAAGCGCTCACAGCGCCAAAGTTAATGGCATGAGCGACGCTTATAAGCGCTTAAAGGCGTGTAAGCCTACAAACGAAACGCGTCCTTAATGTAAAACAGCAAGCAAACAAACTTTAAATGCGTGACGTCAAAGAAAACATTAAATTTTGATTTTTACATACAGGACAGTCCAAGCCCACTAGGCACATGCGAAACTGTACTGTTTGGAGAGAGTAGCGTGCCTTCATATTGTTTTATTATTATTACGTCATTTATCTAATGGGTAGAGTGCGGACACACTTGTCAATGTCATTTTAAAAGAAGAGTCGTATGTTCGTCAACTAATCTCAAATTTCGATATCAACGTCGTTTTAGCCATGGGCGTACCGCGCAAAGTATATCTTTCGGACAGTTTTCTTATTGTCAATTCTTGTTTGCTTATTAAAGTAGCCTTAACCTTTACAAATTTTGTTTATATTAGAAGTAGTGTTAATTTTGTGATGATCCGATCTCAGGTGTTTTGAAACTCTGTTTCCAGAATAAAACGAAATTGATATAACATTATAATTTGCAATCTTTGGGATTTCCGAAACAATCAGCATTAAAGCTCTGTATGGGCCAAGGTTTCCAGGCTCGTTTCGACTAGGAGTAAACTTGACGCGTCCCGTGAAAAGCCGGAAAACTTCTTGATCGGCCGGAAAAGTTGGAGATGCCCGAACGGCCCCGACAATCCCTGAAGGTCCAAACGGCCCGAGCTCCTGAATGACTCAAGGGGTACGACGAACCCGGCAGCACCGGGAAACCGATCAGGTCCGAAAACCCTCAGCTACCCAAAAAGCTTGAACAAGAAATCCGGCCCGTGCAACCTTCTACGATACTGTACATAACTTTACCGTTTTGGTTCGGTATGAAACTAACGCCATCTTAGTCCCTACGAAAATAACGCTCGTCTGACTCAGGAAGAAAAAGTTCTCAGCCTGGTATAGTACGAAAATTCTCTTCGGTTCAGTATCTAAACAATATGATTCGTCAATATGTCGCGTCACTAGAAATTCGACGACTGCACTTTTGCCGCCTGCATTCTGGAAAACTGCAAAATACTCAAACTAAGTGGTTCCTGAATTTTATCTAAAATTTTATCGACGGTTTTGTTCTTTAATATAACTGCTGCGTTTAACATTCACATTAGGCTATACAAGTACGTTACAAACAAAATTATGCGTTGTTTATGTATATAAATACCGTATGTCCATGAATGTTCGCACCAATGTCTGAAAAAGGTCAAGTGCTACTGTTGTGCGTTTTACAATAGCGTCGTGCACTTCAAATGTTTGAAATTTTGTCAATGTCGAATTAAAGTTAAAAGTTAAACGTCACATCGGTCCCAATTATAAGTTCTTTACTGACAAAGTTTTGTCGATTTAGAAAATGTACAGTGTGTCCAATTTCGATGGGATTAAATGGGTAAGTTTCTTATTAGCGCAGATAAATAAAAACGGCTTAGGTATTGGTGACCTCTTTTTTCATGCTTATTCCATTACCGTTGCCAAAAATAAACTGCCGTCTTTGGTTTTCTTCCCTAGAGAGAAAAAGTGAAAATGGCCGATTTCTTCATTTTCCTGTAACTCCTTTATTTTAGAAGCTAGAACAAAATCATTTTAGCATTGTTGAGACACTTTTTAACATAGAATTCAATTTCGTCAGTCGTTGTTTTCTAGCACTTTCCATAACGGCGCCGTAACTCAAACTTGAATTATATAAATAGACCAATTCCTTCAATTAGCTGTAATTCTTTTATTTTCGAAGCTACAACAAAATCATTTTAGCATTGTTGAAGCAATTTCTAATGTAAAATTCAATGCCGTCAGTCGTTTTTTTCTAGGCCTTTCCATAACTGCGCTGTAACTTAAAGTTTAATTCCTTGAATGGTCTATTTAAAAATTCAACTTTAAGTTACAGCGCAGTTATGGAAAATGCTAGAAAACAACGTCTGACAGCATTGAATTCTACGATAGTAAGTGCCTCAACAGTGCTTAAATGTTTTGTTCTAGCTTCGAAAATAAAGAAGTTACAGAAAAATGAAAAAATCGGACATTTTTCACTTTTTCTCTCTAGGGAGAAAACAAAAGATGGCAGCTTATTTTTGGCAACGGTAATAGAATAAACATGCAAAAATAGGTCAAGAGTGCCTAAGCCGTTTTCATTTACCTGCGCTAATAAGAAAGTTACCCATTTAATCCCATCGAAATTGGACCACACAACAGGTATACGGTACCACGAAAAGTTTAAATTGTTAAATGGTTCTATAGCGGAAACAGCAATAAGAATGCACGTGAGATATTTGGAAATATGTATCCAGACCGGCCTCGTCCAAGCCATACAAATGTGCAAAATTACAGACATTGGAGTGTTGATAATCCACATTGATTGGTAAATACTCTTACGAAATATCCACAGAAACTCGACGTTTGGTGCGGATTATTATGCGATACCATAATCGGTCCTTATTTTATTGATAGTTGCTTAAATGCGGAAGTTTACGTGGATCTGTTAAGGGGCGGCATCTGTCTTGAAACAGATGAAATAATATCGGACAAAGAGCTACCAACATGATGGCTGTCCAGACCTCTTCTTTAGCTGTGGTAAGAGAATGATTTCTTCCTGTGACCTTACTTAAAATCTAAAGTGGATTCTTCTGTACAGAATCTCTTTGGAAATTCTGTCCTTATTTTCGATCGAATTCTCGACGTAGCCTTCTGCTACTGTCGAACGCAGTCTAGAAAATACTTTTGAAAGTCACGTTAAGCATCCAACCTAAATTTAGAATTCAATGTTTTGCAATATAATAGAAAGGAAATGCCACGTTGGCGTTGGGTCCACTGGTATATTATTTTATCAATCGGTGCATTTTTTCAAAACATGTAAATTATACCGTCTTTGCAGAAAAATAAATAGCCAATTTAATTATGGCATCAAAATCTAAAAAAAATTTTCAGGGAAAGAGGAAGAAAAATTCAAGTTGTCTGAAGTGCATTGGGTAAACTATTAACGAAAGACAAGTGCATGTACGACCGTGTCATATAGAAAGATGATGTACACGAGCATACAAACTTTGAACAAAATTCGACAGATAATTTTTAAAACGTAGTACAAAAAAGAGTTTGTTTAGGAACCCTACTTGCTTAATATTTGGGAAATCTTGTCACGATTAGCCTTTCTTACGCTGGTGGTCCTCTCAGTTTTTGTGAATCACTTCGTGCAGCAGCTCTGTATTTTGGATTCAGTGATATTAAACAGATTAATCTACATAATTTGCAGTATTTCAAGTTGTTTGGTAATAACATAACAAAAATCGAGAGCAGTACTTTTTCAGGATATGGACTCGATTACTTGTCTTTAACTTACAATAGAATCAGAACCATTGGGGCCTATGCTTTTAAAAATCTGAATAGTTTACGTACCCTTAGGTTGAATGCTAATGAATTAAGTAGAATCGGTAAAGATACCTTTACTGAATCCATCATACAATATCTCGATTTAAGCAACAATACAATTAAATTTATTGAACCTGGAGCATTTCGTGGTCTTCGTCTACGTGTACACGTGTACTCCATCTAAACGATAATGAATTGAAAATAATCTTCAGCAACACTTTCTCGAATGCCACAATTGAAAAATTGCTTTTATCAGGAAATAAAACTGAATCTATCGAGATTAATTCCTTTGCTGTCGTCGAGGACTTGCACGAACTTTTTTTAGACAGTAACAGAATTAAGAAACTAGACAAGAATACTTTCAGGTCCTCTACGTTTCAATTAGTGCATTTAGGTAATAATAGTATTTCTAAGCTGTCTATTAGACATTTCGAACAATTATCTAATTTAACTTATCTAAACTTGACTGTTCCTGAACCTGACATATGTCTTAACAGCAACTGGCCTCCTTCTGCGCAAGAACCTTGTTGCAACAATTACTTCGTTTCTTTATTTTACATTCTCTTGGATGTTTTTATTTTCATATGCTAGTATATCGGGCGTTTGAGGTAAATAAGATCCATAAAGTTAATTTTAGAGTTGAAGTTGAATTTTATTATTCAAGTTATTGCTCTGCACGGACCTTTGAAAATAAGTTTCGTTTGAGAATTTTTAGAAATTTTATTTTCGCAATTTCTTGTGACTCAATACCATCGCACTGTATTATAAATCAACACTATTTAGAACATTTAAGCATTATTTTGAGAATTAATTGTATTGTCGTTCATACTCTTTATAATTCAATAGTCTAGTGCGCGTTAGATGTAAGCATTGTTACTTGATTATCTATGTACAGCCTTGGACAGATTAAATTGAACAGCGCCTGATAGGTAGGTAACCGGGTTTATTTGACGTGTTTGTCGGGTTGCCTAGATTTATCAGGACCGCAATAAGTTATATTCTTAATTTGGTATTTTTTTTAATTAAATGAGGCATTTTAATAAAGCGACGGTATTACGTGATAAATAATAAACAGATAATTCAAACCTAACTAAATGATAGCGAAATTTATGAGTGTAGAAGAATAGGTTGTGGAATTAGAAATAAATGGTGTCAGTTTTATGTTTTAGTTAAAAACATATTATAATAAAGTGAAGTATATACATTACATGTGTGTGCGTGTGCGTGTGGGTGTGTGTGTGTGTGTGGGTGTGTGTGTGTGTGTGTGTACACAATCATTTTATAAAATATTTTCGTAGCTAGTATGGTTGTATTAGCATTTAGCACAAGCTTCAATAGACTGGCAAGGAGAGTGTTCTCTCCTAAAACCAAAAACCCCGGATCGAATCCCTATTCTTCCCGTACTTTATGATATAATTTTTTTTTAAGTTTTGGATTATGTTTTTATTTATTATTATTATTATTTTTGTTTACATGTGTGGAATTAGCATTACTTAATAGTGCCATTAAGATTTTTATATATTCTTTTAAGAAAAAAATTACTTTTTTATATATATATATGCAAAGAAATAATATTATCTTAAAGTTACCCCAATATTTTTAATGAATATTTATTTCACCTGAAACTTTGACATTCAGGCAATATTTTTTGAACCTTACAAACAGTTATTCACATAACATTAGGGGTCTTCCTAATTCTAATATTATCTTAATATTATTATTTTAAGATTATGAGCTGCTTGGTATTATATCCGATAATTTATACAATGAATCATAAATCTGATTTAAAAATTTTAATAGATATTTACTTTTTAATACTCATATTCATTTAAATGTTTTTATTGACGCGTTGTACACGCAATCATTGTAAAAGTAATAATAATATATTTCCAAAGTATTACTGTATTATTACATTTTAATATTAATATAATATTACTCCAACGTTTTCTAGATAATATTACGTCACAACTTCTACATAATATTTTCTTTATATCATATGGAAATATTACCACTAGTTACAAACTAAATATTATGACAATATTTTCTAAAAGTTATGACAATAATGTAAAAGAAATATTATCATGATGTTACCATAATATTTTTTCCGAATATTATATTATCTTACAATCTAATATTCACGTAATATTATCTGGACATCACGAACATTCGCATGACATTCGGAGTTGTCCTAATATTATCTGAATATTACTAGAATATTTTTATGAAATTGTATGCTGCTTGTTTTGTATTTTTTTCTTTTTTAAAAAATTTAATAAATCTTTTATTCCAAGTATTACTTTTAATGCATTTTCCTTTAAAAATAAAGTACTGTGTAATATCATTCAAATTAGTTATATTACTAGGCTATATTCGTTTTGCAATGTATGTCCTTGATCTTTTCTTAACTTTAATTTCAAATTTTTACTTTTGTTTAAAAACAGAATGGCAGTATTTCTAAACTACAAGTCTATTTGATAACAATCTTGAATGATTTAAGAGATTTTGAAATTTTTGCACCACCTAGATTAAGGCCTAGTCTTTTCA